>VMBQ01002913.1:0-117939 GCA_007657795.1 Dreissena rostriformis | reverse complement strand
CTGTTCAAAATAAAGTTTAGTACTAATTGCATTAACTGACTATTCCTGAATATAAGAAGTATTGACATGTGAATGAATTGTTGAATATTTTCGTCAATAAATGTTTGCCAAAAAAGGCAAAATGGTAAATATGAAAATAATAAAAATGGTTAATTATAAATTTATGTTTCAATATGGTTTAAAGATATTCTACCTAACATACGGTATTTTATATTGCAGGGAAACATCTTGTCGTTAGAACATTAATATATTAAAAAAATACATGCATTATAAAATAGACGATGAAACCGTAGTAAACATTTTTGTTCTCTAATATTAAGATTGTACCATAACAATGCTGCTAACAATAATACGATATGATGTTTAATGAATTTCGAAATATAAAGACGTGTTAAGCGAAACCATTAACACTTAACTAAAACAGACATATATGTTTTTAAATATGTTTGTCAAATGCGTTTGCGTGCATTTGAATAAATTAATAATAGCGGGGTATTTCGACTATTATATTAGAGGAGAAAAATATCGCCGTTTATGTTCTGTAAACAGAGTACTCAGGTGTGGTAAAGGAGATATGATTATGTTCAAAAGTTATTCAAGATTAAATGAAGTAAAATCGCTACGTTTTGTCTATGGATACACAGAGTTTAATGATATCAACACAATAAGCTTTATCTTAAAACGTATTTAAATAACTAAATAAAAGAGTACATTTAATGCAAAGAGATGTTTATTACACATTTTGCTTTGATTGTTTTTGATCACTCATTCTTCATGTCCTTTATTCAAGTATTCTTTTCACAAATCTTATGTTTTAAACTGAATGAATGTATTTCGGTAGTCGATATGGACGTTTTCGCAAATGTACACCTCTGCATGTTCGAACAAGTACGCACACTGCCACCAAATCGCATCAATATAGTTGTGTATATTAGCGAATGCCAATAAACAGGTACCGCGCTCTGCGTTTATGGCAACTTTGTCCAAGACCCATGAACCTCGTGCGGCTGGTGCTCACCCAATTTTGACAATGACCATTGGATACCAGCTTGTCATACCATATCCGTTATGGAATATATCGCGCAGATGAGTAAGTAACTTGTAATTTTGCCTTTGTCGTGTACTCAAGCAGGTTTGCCCTAACAGGCTTAGGTTAAGTTTAACACAATCAATAAACTCAGAGCATTTCTTATTGGATTGTACAATATAAGACGTTACTCATATGACATGATGTTGAGAACACTGTTATATTATGCCATTTTTTTACCAGTCGGTATTTATGTGTAAACTATGTTATCTTATCAAATAAAACAAAACAAACTACACGCTTTACGGCTGTTTTTAAATGCAAGGCTGCCTGTTTTCGTTAATATTTGGCATCGTTTCGGCGTTATGCGATAATTATGCACCAGGATAATCAAGCTATAGAATTGCGAGCATTTCCTAAGACAAGTTAAGTGAATGGAAACTTACAGTTGATTGTTTAATGTATACTCATAAAATGTGAATACTGATAACAATTCAAAATAACTAGAACAACATGCATTGTCATAGTAAAAATACTTAATACTTCAGTTAATACTTCAATAATAAAATACCACGTTTGCAAATATCGTAATGTATGTCTGTCTGTTTATATTGCTAATGATGTTTGCTTGAAATATTAAATTGAAACTGGTAAACGTCTAGTCATCTTCTCTTAATAAAAACAATATTGCAGCAAATATGACAGAGTTTTTTTTTTCATTATCGTGGATAATGGTATTGTACGTTTTTAACCAACTCTTGTCCAGAGAATTTATTCAACAAATAAAAACAATGCGTTACTATATAAATGCCCACGAATCGAAAAGCGTTCGAGTAATCATACACACGATACATGTTATTAATATAGATATATTGTGTTAACTATTTGTGCATGCTTATTTATATTTCTGTTACTGTTGCATTTATTCAAGACGTATTTATAATTGCAAGTTTACGACAACTTCGTCAGTAAATGTTATTCAATTAAAATAATAGATTAACATCTTCTACGATGACGAGAGTATTGTTAATGCAAGTTTATGCGGATATTATTCATGGTTTTTCACTAAGGAATAAACAACCTTATCCAACGCAAAACTGATTTATTGTTAATCTCCACAAAGAAAGCTTACACCCTTTTTTTCCTGCGATACCATATACGCTTTGAGGATACCCAAAGTTACCCTTGTAATCGTCCACTTAAGTATATTAAACTGTTGTCGATCAGAATCACTCTTTTTCTAGCCGGGCTTGAATCCGAGCAAGTAATGTCTGTACACTATTTATCACCCTCACAATTATTATCTGGTGTTCGTTTTGCGAAAGTGTCCGGATTTGTGTTGTGTTTCAATTATCTCGTTTTCTACGCACATTGTGACCACCGTTCACCGCTGGGATAACACAGCTTCTTCCGAAGCGTTGGTTAGCTCATCTTCAATTGCCCGTTGACAGCGACAAGATCAATTATGTTAAACTGTACCGGATCTGTGTGAAATAAGTACGCTTTTGCTGGAATGTAATCATTTATATTGATTCGGCATTAACAAGTATATGCCAAACGTGGGTAGTAATTGAAATCGACGTTTTAAGGGTTGTTTTGATTTTGTTGTTGAAAAATGAATGCACTTTTAAGAATACTTATAATACGTATAGTCCATTGTTGTTCTATTCACATTTAAATACTTTTTTTATGGTATAGGCAGAATCTCATGCCCAATAACACTCATTAGAAGATATAACACAATCATCTATCAGAAAAGCGATGAGACAGATTATTTTTATTTCTCTCTTGTTATATATTCGGCAAAACCGACACATTAATATTAGTTACAACACAGATAGTCTTTTTGCAGACATATTATTTACAAAATAACGTGACTTAAGTATGTACATTTATCCACAAGTAACGTCATAACACAAGTTCGATTCATATATTGATAGAAATATGTGTTTGTTATGATGGGACATTCGTGATGAACATAACTGATAAAAAGCTTTTACGAGTCATTTATCTGTTTTCGTAACTGACGTTTTAATCACAAAGTCGAAACGACTTAAGCCCTTATTAAACAAAGCATAACAAATGACCTCCCTTATCACTGTATCAGTGATTTGACACTATAATTTATAATTTTTAAAGCAATAAACATGACATTCTTTTATTAATCACTCCTGAACACGGACAACTGATTGGCAACACATGGAAATGAAGCAGCCCATTTTCCTCGTTAACATGTTATTTTGTGTTGTTATTTGCCTTGTGCGAGGTGGATTTACGTTGCTGCTGGACGGTCAGCATGCTACGACCCAAAATGNTTTCTTCTTCTTCTTCTTCTTCTTCTTATTATTATTATTATTATTATTATAAATCCATTTCAGAACGTGACTCTAACGCACAATCCGTTGGCAAACGTCATGTTGGTACAGATTTGGTTGCTTTCTTTGCGACGTTGAGCAAACATGCTATGGATCTTTACGTTGGTCAAAACCTGCTGTTTGATCACGTTATTACCAATATCGGATCGGCGTATAATCCGCACTTGGGCGGTTTTATTGCCCCAGTTTCGGGTGTATACGTCTTGATGTCAACACTTTTGACATTACCCGGGCGCAACGAATTCTTCAGCTTGGTTCACAATGGGAATGTCGTTTGTAGTATGTATGCCTTAACTAATGGAGGACAATACGACACCACATCTGGTTCATTTGTTCTGTACCTCAATAAAGGAGACGTCATAGTCATTCAGAATGTGCAAGCTGGAGATGCTGTCCATGGTAATGATTTCTCGTACTTCTCAGGCTTTCTTCTGAAAGAATTGGAGCAAGGGCCAGGCATTGTTGGATGATTGTACAACAAAGCAATAAACATAACACAAAAATCTACATTGAAAGCAATTACTGCATTTTTGTTGTTGCTATGTTCACTCTAACATGTTTTTTCATTAAAATTCATGTTTAAATTGACAATATACACCGCAGTTTTGAAATCAAGTAATGTTGTGTTGGCTCTGATAAAAATTAAATGTGCCGAAGTTTATGTCACTAGTGTTTTCTATTTTAGTTGACTTTTTTTTACTTCTTTACATTTTCTAGTACGTTTCTGTAGACACTTAAAGTCAAACGTGTACGGATGTGTCCACCATAAGCAAACGTCATTTGTTTACAAATATCAATATTGGCTATACAAATTGTCCAAATAACGCCTGTTTTTTGCAATACGTCACAGATTATTTAGTTCATTCAGATCTATCTTGGACTTTTTAATAACGTAGCCTAATTGTTATAAGAAACCACAATAAAAATGCAATTACTTGTGTCAAGCCGAATAACGATAACGTACACACACTTTTTATTATAAGCCGTTAGGTAGGTTCTAACATTTAATAATTTTAACAAGCCAACATCGATGGACTGTAATCAGATTTACTCCATTTATTTCGCATGCAAATTTCTCGCTTAACTTGTGTCTATTATCTTACAAAGAATGCTTAGGTATATAACGCATTACATAATCAAACTTTTAATAGAACTGTTTTAGTCCTGAGTAAACTGCATTTCTAAACAATATTTGTTATCTACCAATAATGTTCTAAGTTGAAACATATTATTGTTTTCAAGATATGCCCCGGACAAAGTTTTATATAAAACATAATAAATAGGGATAATACTAATAACACATTAAAGTAACATAAATACTCAAAAATCAACGGAAATTTCGTTAAGTATTTCGTTAAATAAAGATACCTAATAATAAATAAATGTTCCTTATGGCTATAGCCAAAATTTCAACATGATATGTGCTTAAAATGCTTATTATTATTATTTTTTTTGTGCCACAATTAATTCCATTTTATAACCCCGCGACTATATCTTTTCATACGACAATTGAACACTAAAATGGTTCCATATAGTGTTCAAGTGTCGTTTGAATAGATATAGTCGCGGGGTTATAAAATGGAATTAATTGCGTACAAAAAAAACACAAAAAAAACTAGCATTTTATATCTACAAACATCCATGTTACCAAAAAACATCTCGTTTTGAAATTTTGGCTGTTGCTATAAGGAACATTGATTTATTATTAGGTATCTTTATTTTACGAAATACTTTACGAAATTTTCGTTGATTTTTGAGTATTGATGTTACTTTAAATCAAGAGTGAGTTATGCGCTGCACAAATTAGATGTGCCTATCTACTATGCTTCTTGATAGCCAGAAGTGGAGCCACAAATGAGTAGACCCCTTGAACCTTGCCATTTCGATCCAGATTTGTCCTTATTTTTCGTGCAGATTTGAACTTCTTTTATAATTAGATCATAAAATGTGGTGAATACATTTTATAAAACGGTTAATGATGTTGAGCCTTAAGTTAAATGAAAGTAGCATTCAATAATGTTTTACTTATTGTTGAACACATTCACTTTCAAACGATTTTTTCCTGATAAACCGGGTAGGCGGTATCGTTGTATGTATAAAACATACGTTGACATTTAATTGTATGTATCAATTATTGTTATTGTGCCCCTAGAGGGGGCCGTTTGCTACTTTCCAAATCGGGAATATGAATAGGGTCTCATGTGTATATTTGTAGATAGTTTAAATTTTTTTCAATTAAGCGCCCAACCAATGATTCTGTCTTAAAACAAATGTAAGTGCACTTGGTAATTAACCCTGTCATTACTTACATTCTTACTCCTATTGTACAGCAGGACTGATCAAGAAAATACACTTTATAAAGAAAGTTATTAGCTCTAAAATCCCACTATATTTTACATTAATTTTGTTGTTGTCCGGTAACAAATTATTACACTTGTCTGTTTCGGAGCCTTCACTCGAAGGCATTAAGGTACCCTGCGAGCCTTGAGTATATTATTACCTGTATTTACTTTTGTTAAGTGAACTATTATTATCAATAAGGCAAATGAATATGGTCACTATAGTATCCAACACACTGCTCAATAATTAACATGGAATCACTATGAATGTAAATTTCTTCTTCAAACATAATGGCGATAGAAAACAACATAAAAATGGCAAAAACAATGAAACACGTATTTCTGTAGTTAAAATGTAATTATAAATTCGAATAATCGTTATTATGAAGTTTTTAAACGGTCTTAGGCTTTTTCCAAATATTATAAATAATGTTCTCACTACGAAGCACCGTTCTTAACTTTTGTGTCCTTTTTGTGTGTATATGCAGTTTATATTAACAACCCTGCGCGCTTGTATTCATCAAACCTCTAGCCGTTGTTCATTGGACGGTAATGTATATTTCTTAATTACAGGGTACATTATATTCTTTAAATACAAATATCAGCCGTTTTGCGGTTTGGAATATTAAACCCGTCATAACAAATATATCGAATTTCAAATGATTTTGTATTAATATCCAAAGATATAACACTTTCAGAAATTCATAGCACCGTTTCTAATATTCCTTGTGTTGCATTTCAAAATCGGGCGATGGGTAACGTTACGCCACAACGTCGAAGAGAACGTCAACGTCGAAGAGAATGATCAATGTCGGAGTATTTGAAGTTTTATTGACACATCTCAACTCCGCGTTTTGATATCGAACATTACACTTATTTTTATAAACATGGAATCATTATGAAAGTTAACTTCTTCTTCAAACATGATAGCGATATAAATTAAGATCAACTAAACGGATCTTTGCCATTGTGCACTCTCCCAAGGGTAAATAGTTGTTATTTCATGAAGGCGATACACATGATATGCAATGCAACACACTGTTAATATTTGCATTCATCTTAATTAAAAACATTTAAGAATGATTATTCGTCAAAAGTATTAGTTAATAATATAGCTTATGTTATTGTTACGCATAAAAACTACAATTCTTTCAATTGTGATTTAGTCACATGCATTTCTACTTTTAAATAATGTTTTATTTTTCTTTTAAACCCATGCGAACAAAGCGGAATACGAATAAATCACTTTCATGCATTTCATATTGTTTTTATTTACATTGATTAAAAGCGTATTTCTGATGTATGTGTGATATAGTAAAGCGGATTGATGAAGCATTCTCTAGATATCATGCAGAAACAGTTTGAGTGTTACAATCTACCAGCTGTCTGGTTTAACCCAATTATGCCTAGCGTCTAGAAAAAAGGCCTTGGCAACCAGCGTTGACCCAGACGAGACGCCGCATTATGGAAATGAATTGATCCAATTTAGAAGGATGGGAGATTCCACTCGGCATAAATGGGTTAATATGTACATAATTATAAGTATATGGTCAAAGTAGGACTGTTGATTAACCCCACGGTATACTATGTTGTATTGACCATATCTCCTATATTGTAAATATCGAGTAATTAATTACATTATGTATACGGGTTTGTGTTGTACAGTGTTTCCCTTTGCTATTGGTTGATTTATGTCTCGTTTGCTTATCTGGCAAAATTTAATTGCATGCTTGTCTACCAAAAACTACAACTTAGCCTTCGTTCTCTTCTTTCACACGCGACGTAAAAACTAGGTGACGCAGACAAGGACGTCGCCAGAATCTTGACTGTCTCTTGTCAGCCAGCTAACACGTTGACAACGCAACATTGAAACACACAAACAAAGAATTAGTATATAAACATCAAATGTTCTCTTTAATTCAGTTATTGCTAATGAGTTTGATTTGCAATTGGTACAGTTCAACATTACTAACAATTTTCGAGGAAAATACCGAGCAATTATAACGTTGCCGCAACCTAGTATTTAAAATGTACGTAGATCGAATCCATGATCGATTTTCGCAGTTAAACCTTGATTTCATACAATATGTCATATAAAATAACAATAATCCACAATTACTTACTTAAAACTCGTATTCGATCAGTTAAATGAAATCCGGTTAATTGGCATATTACAAAATAATAAAATATTCACAAAATGTGTTTACCTCAGGTGGTTAAATTGAACAAAACGATCAATTATGCGGGAACGTGGGACTTAAGTCAATATTTGAAGTTAAAAAGTACAACTTAATGGAAGCTTGCTGTGTTAATATTTGTTAATAATTTGTCAAGAGGAAAAACTTGAATAGTTGAGATATATTTTGATATTTGACTCAGCTTAATGTGTATGAATATGAAAGAACTTTAAATTATAGTCACATTAACATTTTTTCCAATCTCGATTATAAATCATTTATAACTTTCAATGCTATTGTTTTCATCACTCGACACAGGTCTTCAATGGCGAATATTTTTCGTTAAGATTTTTTAATAAATGTTTTGACTTCTATTGGAAAAATGGCTTGACCAAAACTAAGCATTTAAAGTCTGAAAATTAAGACCAAATCCCATATTTTCACAGTTGACCGCCACGTTAGAATACTATAGACAAACGCGTGTAATATGATAAGAAGAGACTTCATGATAAATTAAATTGAATTTACGCCTCGAATATTGGTATAGGCATCACAACTAGCGATTCACGTTGCATTCGGCAAATTTTTGTCGAGAAACTATTATTCGTTTTGCAAATCGATAACATTTTAGTGCTTTCGCTAATCGGGCAAAGTCTATTTCCGATCCTGTTTTTATAAAGCGAGTTTTCCAGGAAAATTGAAGTAATGTTGTTCCAGTCGTTTTAACTTGGATAAATATAATGAATTGATCATTATTGCAAACATGTCATGAAATACTTGCCCATTTATATGCATCGATCCCTTTTGTAACAGTGTAATATACGCACTATTGTAACGAGGTTCCTGTCTTAACTCCTGGTTGACTTTAGTAACATGGACGTCCAGGATTTTCTCACATAACCATATTTCTGATTGGAAATCGTACCCAGTACGTTCGCATAAAATCTGACGTGAAACCGCTGCTGCAATACAATCATGAACATTTTCGAGCGAAATGTGATACATAAAGATCATCGGCGATATGATGCTATGTTCTGAAATTTTGTTTACAAGAAGGAAATTAACTGATACTTGTGTAAACTACGTTAAATCTTGCCCCAAAAAGTTATTATTCTGTTGCCATGGTGCATATTTAACCACTAAGCATTAGATTGCACTTAAATCGAATTTAAATTCTCGGTTACTGATGTTTAATTTGAATAACAATCATTTAAGGCTAATATCAATTTAAACGTGCGTGAATATGATCCATTCGGAGGCAAGAGTGATTTTTTGCGATCTAACCAGTTAAATCCAGCGGCTACCCCGTTTCTTTCGTGTTCAATGTGATGTTGTACATGTTGTCCTTCATTTTTAATGCTAATTAACAATGTCCTCAAATATAGCTAAAAAATACAAATGTTAACGTCATTTACTCCATCAGGAGCGAAACGTTCGCCTTTAATTTCGGAAAATGACCAGTTGCTGCATAGCCTAATTGTAACAGACACATCCCAAACACGCAACCAACACACAAGTAAATGAACAATATTGTGGTCACTGATATGGAACGGTCACACAGCACATGTATACTGTTTGAGTGATTTGACATTATAGAGACATTTCTATGTAGTATTTGTATATGTATACATATTAACATTGAGGTAAGTAGTACGACATTTTACCTGAATAAAGGCAGCTCTATGCCTCATTCTTTAAAATAGGTTGATTTTCTGTGTAATTCAGAGTAATTCAATTCTTGCAACACAAGATATTGTACTAAAAAATAAAACTGCACCCTTAGTAGTGGCATTGTTTTTTTCATTTTATAATTATGAATCAACATCTTAGAAAAAAAGAATGGCCATTAATAGAGAGTTAAGGAGTATATAAGTTTATTCCTTGAACCTTTGCTTTTAGAGTTTTGTTTTATAACCGTGTGGCGATATAAATGCGATTGAGTATTTAATTCTGTACAAATCAAATTTATCGTTTTTGGGGCGATTGCCTTCTGCAATTCGCACCACTGGTAACATAATATACGTATACCGAAGAATCAGTTTCAGAATAAAGTCCGTTATTCCCATTAACCTCACTTTGCATCCAGATTCTGCATTCGCAAACAAAATAGCTCCGATCGCATGGTATTGGTATTAATGCGCACATACATTATCACGTGACCAATTGAACATGTGTCATGGGGACAAAGTACTCGTCGCTGTATACACCTTCAATGAGGACTGCGTGTAACTCGGGTGCTTATGCCATAGTGAAAAGACGTTGCCATGGATAGACTAGCCTGTGTCAGACAAGTTAGACTAGCCTGTGTCAGACAAGTTAGACTAATCTGTGTCAGACAAGTTAGATTAGCCTGTGTCAGACAAGTTGGACTAGCCTGTGTCAGCATGTGTCAGGCAAGTTAGAATAGCCTGTGTCAGACAAGTTAGACTAGCCTGTGTCAGACAAGTTGGACTAGCCTGTATCAGACAAGATTACTAGCCTGTGTCAGACAAGTTGAACTAGCCTGTGTCAGAAAAATTAGACAAGCCTTTGTCAGACGAGTTGGACTAGCCTGTGTCGGACTAGATGAACTAGCCTGTGTATGACAAGTTAGACTTGCCCGTGTCAGACAAGTGAGACTAGCCTGTGTCAGACAAGTTGGAGTAGCCTGTGTCAGACAAGTTGGACTAGCCTGTGTCAGACAAGTTGGGCTAGCCTGTGTCGGACAACAAAGACTAGCCTGTGTCAGACAAGTAAGACTAGCCTGTGTCTGACAAGTTAGACTAGCCTGTGTCAGACAATTTGGACTTGCCTGTATCAGACAACATGGACAAGCCTGTGTCAGAAAAATTGGACTAGCATGTGTCAGACAAGTTGGTCTAGCCTGTGTCAGACAAGTTGGACTAGCCTGTGTCAGACAAATTAGACTAGCCTGTGTCAGACCAGTTAGACCAGCCTGTGTCAGAAAAGTTAAACTAGCCTGTGTCAGACAAGTTGGACTAGCCTGTGTCGGACAAGTTAGACTTTCCTGTATCAGACGAGTTGGAATAGCCTGTGTCAGACAAGTTGGGCTAGCCTGTGTCGTACAAGTTGGAGATAGGATTTCCAAATCTTTCCTGATATTCTATTCTTGTTTTTTTTTTTAAATTATAAACCTTAACCTTTAAGCTTGTTATGGTCTATGTGTCACAATTGTCGAAAATGAAAACAAATCAATGCATGTTTTTGTCTTGATGTCAAGAACCATAGATTATCTAATATAACATCTATGCGGCGTGGGGATATGCGTCGGCCGCTGCCGCCCCATTTCTAGTTATTTTTAGATTTGATCGAGAATGTAACCCGCCTCCCAGTTTCGCTGAATGGGTCAAGTTCCCCAAGGGTACCACTTCCCCGTACCCCCAAATTTTCTTTCGTACCCAATTTTGTTTTCGTTACCAAATTTCTGTATTGTACCTAATTTTTTTTTCGTACCCAATTTTTTTTTGTTGGCATAATTTTTTCGTACCCAAAATGTTCGTTCCCAATTTGTTTTCGTACCCAATTTTTTTTTCGTACACAATTTTTTTTTCGTACCCAATTTTTTTTTTCGTAGCCCAAATTTTTGTACCCACAAACACAATTGTGGTGATGTAGATAAACTTAAATTGATGCTTTTATATCCATCCTCTTCAAAAGCATCTGCACACCAGTACTGTCAGTACTTTTATTTGGGATCGGGTCCGTTTGGTTTGGATCGGGTCCGTTTTACGGCCTTTTTTAAATAGAAGGAAAAACCCTTATAGTCTTATCATTTTTATGACCACAATTTGACGGTTTTGGGGTCGAATATTGGTCACATTCCACTAAAAAAGTATACTTTTTGCCCATATTGCAGATAAAAAGCCACCCCCACCCACTCCTCTCCGCAAATATATTTTACTGTTGCAGAATTTTGTTGGTACCTCTGATGAATCATTAGAATATATTTAATGCACATTTTATTACAATAAAGCAATTTTAAGTTTTCAATGTGATGTGCATGGTTATAAAAAATCCAGCAAAATCGCCCCACCAGTACTTTTGGTACTTTGATTTATAATCGACGGTATGTTCAACTAAAGGAGATAATCACGAATAAGGCTTAACAATGCACAATAACAGGGAAGAACATGCCAGCAGTTCTATGGTTCCATTTGTTACAGAATCTTTACTTTTTAATAATATTTCAAATTTATAAGCAGCATGTTACTGTTAATGTCAAAATGTACAGAATTTATAAATTAAATGCGTTATACGCATTTTATTATAAGCATAAAAATACTTACTCATATCCATATAGAAATAATTCCCAAAAGCTTGCTTTAGAATATCACAATTAATATAACACGTATAATAACATTAAATAAAGCACTACTGGGTGTTTATGTATTGCAAGTGACAAAATGAAACAATAATACGGCACACGATAGAAGTTCAATACAAACAAACAACGTAATGAATATAACTTGAGTCACCACCTTCGAACTGCCAATACAAAGCATTTGGAGTTTAAAGTCGTTAAAACTAACCCGAAACTCTTACTTTGCCTCAATGTATATATACGTCTTCGAAAAGGTTGGTGTAGGCGATTAAAAACAAACCGACACAGTAAAAACTTTAAAACAGTAAGAGTGTTTGTCAATAACACATCTCTGTCAAATATTGCAAGTTTCTAGGTAAAAACACTTAGTTTATAGCTTCGCCCGAATAATACCATCGCATAATTCTTCTCAAATGAAGAGCATTCACCGATTTTGGCATGTTTCGAAGTTTGTCATTAAATGCTTTAAATTAATAAAAGGTAAACTTCGGAACTAAAGAGTTAGAGAAAAAAACAAAAATACTAGAGAAAAAAATATTCCACAAAGGGGCTCGAATCACTGAAGTGTAGCGCTTAGACCACTCGGCCATCCGTACTGACATGAAGCTGAATGTTTTTTTATTCCAAAAAATAAGCAATCCTCGCAATGCCACACTATATACCGTTAACAACAGAACTTTCCAAATTATACAATCGTTTCGCGTTGCATCGCTTTATAATTTTCAGGTTTTTTAATAGTCAAAAGATGCATATAACGGATATTTAAGAGCATGGTAAATGTTCAATATTACTGTTTCCTAGCAAAAAACATAACTACAACGAAAATTTGCAAATCTGAAACATTTGTTTTTCAATTTTGAAAATTTATCAAAACGTAAAAAGTTCCCTTTAAACTACTGATGTGTGTAAGGAAGTACACACTATTTTATTATCCGTGAATCAGTTATAGATAACACATTCTTTTCTGCATATTTGACAAATGTCGGTGCAATTATAATGTAAAACAATGGACATTTTTACAAAACTATTTTGGAAGTTGTTTGTTGTTTTTTTCTCGTAAGAATATTATCTCAAGATTCTTGTATGCAAGTATGCACGTGATGTTAAACAAAACAGATATTAGTGTCTTTCAAAATGGTCTATATTTATGTTGTTCCATTTACTGTTTTTGAACCGGTGACGTCAAACACTATCGCAGAGCAATCTAGGCATAATCATGTGAATGTTAACTCACACAATTAAACGATGTAGCTCGATATCCATGTAAATTCTAATTGCACTTATAACAGTCTATGTTTCGACTAACACTGACCAAAATGCCAATATAATTTCGGGGTGTTAATTGTGTTTTAGCCTACGTATAAAAATAGAACGACTAAATATAATGCCAATTACACAAATTCAATATAGTAACACAGTTTCTGGTAAATCGCTCATTAGTTATTAACTTGTTATCAGTTCTAGTATTATCTTAAACACTAAAGCAACGTGTTGTGTAGCTCTTAGTTAAGGACGACATTACGAGAAACACGTATCACTTATGAGATCACAAATAATATAATCGAATTTATGAATTTGTAAGTTAGATCTGGAAACATGGACATATAAATTCAACTTAACTACTATACAAAAGCTGCAATAAACAATTTCCATATAAACACATGCTGATACGTCCGTGGACAAACGCTATCTGATAAGAAACGCGGCAATTTAAGAGTTTCAGTTGGCAGTTTTACATAGAAGGCATCCGACGTAGAATCAGTTCTACGGTGATCATTCGCGATGAAAGCGCTAAATGTAATTTTTTATTGTGTACTTTAAGCTCGTTAAGAGCCATTTCATTGCAGCCAAATCAAATAGTGATTGACAATGAATTGCTGACAGAAATTCTAAAGCGCATGGAAGAAAAGGATGAAGCCATCAATGAGTTACGCCAGACAGTAGCCATATTGCGAAAGGATGTAGATGAAATCAAAACCGATAAAGAACAATTAAAGGAATCGTTTTTTAAATGTGAAGTTGCAATTCAGTCGATGATATCGGAATCGCAATATGAAACCAGCTATGCGAAAACCAGTGTCAGTGAATTGGAAAATGATAATGCCAATTCTTTTGCTGAACAGATTCACAACAATTCTAGCATGTCAAGTGTTCGTGATACTCCAACAAAAAAATGGACGACAATCAACAATCACAATAAACGTCACGCACATGGGCCCACAATATCAGGTTTTGTATAACTACTACGTCTACGTTGTTTTCATTTTACTACTCATTGTACTACTACTACTACTACTAATAATAATAATTATACTTCTAGTAATAATAATACAATTTATACTAATGCCACTACTACTACTACTACTACTACTACGACTACTACTACTACTACTACTACNTTATATATTATTTTGTGTAGTTTCGGGAAGCTATTGTTATATTTTGAATATTTTATGATAATAAGTATATATGGTTTATAATAAAGTAACGGCCATCAAAACTTCTGGAATGAACTCAAAGGGCTAAGCGCATATCAGCACAGACTAGCGGCCTTTTGGCGCCCGGTTACGCACTTATTTATTTGCCCTTTACATAAAACATTGAAATTGAACAACATAAAGAACCTTCAACGTTTATATTAACAAAAAGCATAATGGTACAAAACACGGTATAATATGTTTTTGTTATGTGTTTATTTTAAGCTTAGAGCTACAGTGTGCATATACAGGGTAATTAGCCGAAAATTTTGACAGTTGTGTGGGCTGGATCCACCTATTTCAACAGACACCCAAAAAAGAACGAGAAACTATTTCCATGGACTGTCTCCCCAGAATCCACAGTTTGAATGAAAATCACGTCATCTTTCTGGAGATACTAGACATAGGTTCCAGAGCTGGTATCGAGAAACCGCTACCACTAACTTTAACTTTTACGTGAAACTTTTAAATTGCAGCGTTTCTTATCAGATAGCGTTTGTCCACGGGTGTATCAGCCTGTGGTTATATGATCAATGTTAACTGCAACTTTTTTTATAGTAATAGAGTTAAATTTGAATGACCATGTTTCTAGATTTTACTCGCAAATTCAACAATTCGATTACATAAGTTGTGATATGATAAGTGATACGTGTTTGAATTAATGCCGTCATTAACTAGGTGCTAAAGAAAACACGTTGTTTTCGTGTGTAATATTATAATATAACTGATTATAACATATGAGCGATTTACAAGAAAATTTCTTTATGTGAAATTGGCATTCATTTAGTCGTTCAATTTATAGACATAGGCTATGAAAAACAATTCACACCGAGAAATTATGTTGGAATTTTTATCAGAGTTGGTCCAAACGTAGACTGTTATAAGTGCATTTAGAATGTACATGGATGTCGAGCTACGCCATTTAATTGTTTGCGTTACCATGCAGATGTTTAAGCCTAGATTGCGCTGCAAATGTGTTTGACATCACTGGTTCACGAAAGTTTTGCTAACACTTTAAATATATACCATTTTGAAAGACACTAATATCTGTTTTGATAAACATCACTTGAAAACAATAATCTTGAGAAGATATTCTTACGAAAAAAAATNTAATAATAATAATAATAATAATAATAATAATAATAATAATAATAATAATAATAATAATAATAATAATAATAATAATAATAATAATAATAATAATAATAATAATAATAATAATTATAATAATAATAATAATAATAATAATAATAATAATTATAATAATAATAATAATAATAATAATGCTTTTATTCTTTGTTTCCTTTTTATTCATTTCAGAACGTGATTCAAACACAACATCTGTTGGCAAACGTCATGCTGGTACAGATTTGGTAGCTTTCTTTGCAACAGTGAGCCAACATGCATTAAATCTTGGCGTTGGTCAAAACCTGCTGTTTGATCACGTCATCACCAATATCGGCTCGGCGTATAATCCGCACTTGGGCGGTTTTATGGCCCCAGTTTCGGGTGTATACGTTTTCATGTCAACACTCTTTGTATACCCAGGGCGTAACGAATATATGCAGCTAGTTCACAATGGGAATGTCGTTTGCAATATGGTTGCCATAACAAGTGGAGGACAATACGATACCACCGCTGGTTCCTATGTTCTGTACCTCAATAAAGGAGACGTCATAGCCATACGAAATGTGCAAGCTGGAGATGCTGTCCATGGTGGAGATCACTCGTACTTCTCAGGCTTTCTTCTGAAGGAACTTGAGCAAGGGCCAGGCATTGTTGGATGATTATACAACAAAGCAGTAAACATAACACAAAAACCTGAATTGAAAGTCATTCCTATGTGTGTGTTGTATATCATTTTTCATTAACATTTAGGTTCAAATCGCAAATGTGCAGCGCAGTTTTGAATCAAGTAATGTTGTTCTGGGTCTGATAAAAATAAATGTGTCAAATGATATACCACTAGTGTTTTCTATCGTTGTTTACTTATTTACTTGTTTGCATTTTCTTGATCGGTTTAAGACACTTTTCGTCTGAGGTGTATTTTTGTATCCTCAATTAGCAAACGTCATATGAGTAAAAACATATCAATATTGGTTATTTGAATTATCAAATACACCTGATGAAAGCGATATGGAAATGTTTAATAAATAAACCTCTTTTCAAACAATTTAAATCACCTTAAATGTTTTAAATGCATTAAAACAAAATCTATACTTAAATGTATTCGACAAAAAAAAAACCTGTTCTGAACATTACGTCACAGCTTTTCAAGTTCGTTTTAATTTAGATCTGTCCTGGGTCTCGTAATAACCAAGCCTTATTGTAATAAGAAAACACACCAAAAAGAGAAATTACTTTTGTCAAGCCGAATACAGGTAACACAACACTTTCTACTCTCAGCAACAAGGCAGGTTTTAAAATTTAATAATTTTAACAAGCCATCATCGATGAACTGTTATCAGATTTGCTCCTTTGATTTCGCAAGTACGTTTATTACTTAACTTGTGTCTATAATCTTACAAAGAATGTTTAGGTATATAGCGCATTATATAATCAAACCGCTCATATAACTATTTTTGATAATACAGTGTGTTCTTGTTCTATGTTGATGTTTTTTTTCTGCCTTATATTACTCGAGTTATCGTGAATCAGTCCGGTCATGCCATATTCCTTTTTTTTCTTTTTTTTATAAATCTCCTTTGTTAAATAACCCCTGTGTGTATTTAAATTTAAAATACGCCAATTAAAAAAAAAGGTTATGTCCTTTTTTGTACCTATTATATGCCTGTATCACAGTATGGGTGTCGATCGACTCTGTTTAAACTAAAACAGTTATGTTAAATGACCGTGCGTGTCTCTCAAATTTATACCTCTTATAGTACTCCGGATTTTTCCTGAGTTAACCGCACTTCTAAACAATATTTGCGGTTGAAAATGCTGCATTTAGTTCTTAGTCGAAACCTATTATTGTTTTCAAGGTATGGCCCGGACAAAAAGTTTAAAAAATAATATAAATAAGGTAATTAACAATATCATATTAAATCAAGTGTTTTGCGCTTCACAAATGAGATATGCATATCTACCATGCTTTTAGACAGCAAGAAGGGGAGCCAAATATTAGAAGGCCCTTAGAACCTTGCCATTTCACTCCAGATGTTTCCCTAGCCTTCGTTCAAATTTGAACATCTTTTATAATAAGATCATTACATGTGGTGAATTAATGTTTTGAAGCGGTTAGATCGTTGAGCCTAAAGTTGAGGTTCGACACGAGTGGTATATATAAATGTTAAATAAAACTAGTATTTTAAATGTTTTACTCATTGTTGTACACTTTTACTTTTAATCGAATTTTTTCTGATAAACCGGGTGGGCAGTATCGTTTTATGTATAAAACATACGTTGATATTTAATTTTATTGATCTCTTATTTTTTTTATTGTGCCCCTAGAAGGGTCCGTTTGTAACTTTACAAATCGCGAATATAAATAGGGTATCATTAGTATATTTATAGACGGTTTAAATTAATTTCAGTTAAGCGCCCTCCCCATGATTCTGTCTTAAAAAAAAAAGGTAAGTGCACTTAGAAATTCACCCTGTCATTGCTTACATGCTTACTCCTTTTGTACACCAGGACTTATCAATACAATACTATTGAAAAGGATAGGTATTATCTCTAAAATCCCATTGTATATTTCCTTTGTTGTTGTCCGGTAACATATTATTACACTTTTCTTTTTCGGGGCCTCACTTCTTTTTCACTTTTGCACTTTCCGATTGGCGTTTGTACTCGGAGGGATTAAGAAACCCTGCCAGCATTGAGTATATTAAGAGCTTTATTTACTTTAATTATGTGAACTATTATTATAAAAAAGGCAAAATAATATGGTCACTATAGTATCCAACACACTGCTCCATTTTAATAATCAACATGCAATCACTATGCAAGTAATTTTCTCCTTCAAACATGATGCCAATAGAAAACAACAGAAAAAGGGTAAAATCACTGAAACACATATTTATTTAATTTCAATTTAAATTTATTCTAAAAGTCGTTATAACGAAGTATTTTACCGGTCTCGGCTTCTTTCAAATATTAGATATAATGTTCCCGGTAAGAAGCAACGTTCTTATTTATTTTTTTAATAAACAACTGTTAATACATGTTGTACATGAAGATTATAATACCAACCCCGCGTGATTGCATTCAGCAAACCTCTAACCGTTGTTCATTTGGCAGTCAAAAGCGACGCATACTTCTTAATTAAACGACTGGGAGAATAAGTACATTATCTTTTTTGAATATGAATTTCAAATGTTTTGTGGTTGGGAATATTAAAACAGTCATAACAAATATATCGAACCTGAAGTGCTTTTGTATTGATTTCCGACGTTGTAACACTTCCAGAAATTCATAGCACCGACTCCGAGTCTTATATTCCTTGTATCGTATGCTGTATGTTGTATGTTGTGTCGAATGTCAAAACTGGGCGTAGGGTGCTTTCGTAACGCCACAAAGTCGAAAAGTAAGATCAATATCGGGGTCTTTGAAGTTTTATTGACACATATCGACTTCGCGTTTTGATAACGAACTTTTACAGTGTTTTAATCAACATGAAATCATTATGAAAGTTAACGTCTTCTTCAAAATGATAGCGATAGAAAATAAAGATCATATAAAACGGAGCTTCTTTGCAAGGGTGAAATCTCCCAATGGTATGTAGTTGCTTTTTCGTGTAGTAGATGCACATATAAATCAACGCACTGCAAACATTTTCATTCATCCTAATTAAACACATTTAAGAATGATAATTCGTCAAAAGTATAAGTTAATAGTAAAGCTAATGTTATTGTTACACATAAAAACTACACGGGTTTCTTTCAATTTTGATTTATTCATATGCATGTCTACTTTTCAATAATGTTTTTGTTTTAAATTCTAAACCTATGCGGTCAAAACGGAATATAAATATATCACTTTAATACACTTCATATTGTATTCGTTTATTTTTACCAATGTCCACGAGTAAACTTCATTGATAAAAGGCATATTTCACATGTATAAATGATATTGTAAAGCGGATTGATAAATCATTGACTAGATATCCTGCAAAAAACCGTTTTTGTGTTGCAAGCTATCAGATGTCCGTCTGAAATGACTTCTACGTGTATTAAATTGTATATTATTATTATGATTATATGGTCAAAGACGGGCTGTTGCTTAACCCCAATGTATAATATATTTCATTGACTATTTCAGCATGAAAACCATCGCTGAATATCCCTTATATTATAAATATCGAGTAATTACAGTATGTATATGCGTGTGTGTTTAACAGTGTTTCTCTGTGTTATTGGTTGATGTATTTCTGGTTCGCGTCTTTGGCAAAATTAAATATCATGCTTGTCTACCAAAAACTACAACATAGCCTTCGTTTTTTCGTTTTTCACGTGCGACGTAAAAACAAGGTGACGCAGACTATGACGTCGCCAGAATCTTGCACTGTCCTGTCAGCCCGCTAACACGGTGACAACGCAACATTGAAAAAAAAAATCAGTATCTTAACATCAAATGCACGCGTTCATTCAGTTATTGCTTATGAGTGTTTATTTGCACTTGGTACAATTCAAAATTCCTGACAATTTACGCGGAAACTACCGAGCAATTATAGCGTTGATACATATTAAAATGTGCGTAGATCGAATCCATGATCGATGTTCGCAGTTTAACCTTCATTTCATACAATAAATACTATAAAATGACAATTATCCACAATAACTTAAAACTTATTTTCGATCAGCTAAAATAAAACCGGGTTAATTGGGATATTAAGAAGTGATACAATATTCACAAAACGTGTTTACCTTCAGGTGATTAAATGGAACAAAACGTTCCATTATGCGGGAACGTGGGACTTGAGTCAATATTTGAAATATAAAAAGCAACAACTTAATTGAAGCTCGCCGTGTCGATATTCGTTTATTATTAATAATGGAAACTACCACATGTTATGGTCGTAACATTTAAACGCCAAGCATAATATTAACCAGACTAGCGATAATTTCGATAGTACAGTTATATGTTGTTCAAGCGACCCCTTATTTTAATCGTTTCTTGACTACTGTTATCGATGTAAAAGGACACACACGCCTTCAATATTACCTTCAAATTTAAGGATTCACTAGCTTTGATATATGCTAGTACAAATATGATGTTTTTTACTTATTATAATTTCAGCACTTATATAAACGAAAAGATGGACCCTGCCGAAGTGTTACGTAAATGCGTTTTAATAAGTAAGTGTAAAAAATGATCGGAGAATTTATAGTCAAAGTCAGGGCTTGTCTGACAAATGTTGCACATTTATTTTATATAAATTATTTACGTGGAGATTCAAATTAAGGCATCAAATTCCTAGTATTTTTCATTCAATATATTATAATTTGAACTCTCCATCAAGAACAAGTTTGATTACATTTGGATTTTTTAAGGGACGTTTTGAATACTTTTACCAAATTGTATTTTAGCAATTTCTGACTTTAACGACTGTCAAAAATATTCTATATTTAAAAAAAAATACTTTTAATGCCAAGAACAGCCAATTGAGACTACACTAGGATTTAACGTTTCCAAAAATCTGGGTACAAATCTGGAAAAAAAACGGCTGAAATATGGGAAATTCTTTTAATGTATTGATGTCATAAATTTAACATATTGCAAATGAATGGGATCCTTAATGTTTTCATCGTTAAGATGGTGGACCTTTTGCAACAGTTCCCCTGTAGATTGTCGAACAAAATGGAGTATTAGATTGCATTGAGAAACCAATATCGGGTAACATCTCCTAACTTTATGACCGCGTTCTAGAGATGATTATCGCGTCGTGTACAATGTCTGTTCTTGTGTTCGTCAGTGTAGCCGGCGTCGTCGGCCAGATGACGACGAGGACCCTGATAACCCGGAAGTTTAGGTACGAGACGGCTTGCTGGGATCCAGAGTACGGGGATGTGCTGTCCAAGTATTACAAGGTAGGTTCAATTATTGATGGATTGAGCGTTTTTATTACATATTTGCTATCCTCGGACACAAGAAAACGATCGTATTGCCGTTGTAAGTAAAATCAGATTGAATTCGAAATTCTGTAGTACCGAAACGAGATTTCATAAAGAGTAATTTTAGTTTTGGGTAAATACAATTGTAATTTTATTTCGTTATGATCAAAGTCACCTTTTACTCGTTATATGTTTCAGTCAGCCCAGTTATAACTATCCGTGATGATAAACACATTCATTTCGACAAACGTTTTATTCGCCAATTGCACATTTTACTTAATGCATGTACATTTCAGATTTGTCGTTTGATGTAAAAAACACAATACATGTTTCAAACCAACAAGATTGTATTCATCATGGATATTGTTTATCCTATAAACTTAGGAATTTAATAACATTGTCTGCATTTCTTCGTTGTAAGAACTGCCGAATATAAGTGTTTATATTTGTATGGTTTTCATTCTAAAGACCACAATTGACTTCTATTCAATGGCGTAAAATCAGTTCTATCTCGGTTTTTGGTTTAATCTTAATCAATCGACACAGCTAATATACGATCAAGTTGGCGACAAAGGCAAAAAAACATAGGAACATGGAAAATAAGAACATTCCATGCGTGTGACAAGGTCCATGAACTGAAGCGCTTCCACTGGGGCATCATCGGATTAGCCAAGGTCAGGTGGATAGGCTTCGGAGAAACATTAACAGAAGAAGAGCACAAGACATGGTTCAGCGGTGAGGTTTCTATACATCGCCATGGGGTTGGTTTTATCGTAAGGAAGGAGGTAGTAAACAGCGTCATCAGTTGCATCTCAATCTCCAGCAGACTCATCCGTATTTCAGCGAGTCATCAAAACGTCACCATCATCCAGGTCTACGCACCAACAGTTTACTACGAAGACGAGGAGATTGAACAGTTAAAGAGCATCATAGTTAAGGTCCCTAAGAAAGACATCCTTATTTTCCAAGGTGATTTGAACGCCGTGGTTGGACCAGACCCCTACAAAGACTGGTCAGAGACAGTTGGTAGATTTTGTTTAGGAGAGACCAACGACAGAGGATGGAGACTTTTTGAGTTTGCCAGAAGCCACAATCTCACCCTAGCCAACACGCTGCACCAACACAAACCGTCATAAACAGCGACATGGCATGCCCCAAACGGACAATTACACAACTAGATCGATGTCATACTGGTGCCGCAACCGTTTAAGTCCAGCATCAACAAGGCAAACACAAGAACGTTTCCTTGCGCAGATATTGGCACTGACCATGATTAAGTGCTAACCACCATCAAGCTAAAATGAAAGAGCAAGCGCATCACCATGAACCCTCGCATCAGATTTGACTTGGAGAAACTGAAATTTCCAGAGATGGAAGAGGCATTTCAAGCACAGATAGTTGGCAAGTGTGCAGCCCTGACTATCTTAGACAATGGTATCGACACCATCACCAACACCATCAAGGCTGTCCTGCTGTCATCGGCCAAAGAAGTTGGAAGAGAGAGAAGGAAGAACAGGTCATAGGTGACGACCGAAATCATGGACCTCGGTAACAAAAGAAGAAAGCTGAGGCATGAGACAGAAGGTGAAAGAGGCCAAGGAAGAGTAGATTGAGGAGCAATGTATCGACATAGACAAAGAGATGACCACATGCAGCAGTAAAAAGGCAGCCTCAAGACCCTTACAAAGACCAGTCAGCCCAATGCCAGTGTTATAGCAGACGCTGACGGGAATCACTTGACCGAGAGTGCCGCAGTACTAAACAGGGGACTGAATACTGCCACGACTTATATAACTGCCCGCTTCAACCACTCAAATCTCCTTCAGAACGAACCCATACCAAACGCGGAAGACGAAAGTCCGTCCATACTTAAGGCAGATGTGGAGAATGCAGTGCGTAGACTTAAGGAAGGACAATCTCCGGGAGTAGACAACATTCTTTCCGAGCTGATTAAGCACGGAGGATAGGCAACATCTGCAGCAATTACGGCACTATGCCAAACGATCTGGAAGGGGAAGAAATGGCCAAAAGAGTGGACCCAGTCTCTGGTCATCCCCTACCGAAAATGGCAACATTAAGTGTGCGAGAATTACCGCACCATCAGCCTATCAGTCATCCCTAAAAAGTCATGCTACGCATCATCCTGAATTGATGAAAAAGTAATGCCGAGAAGCTGCTGGCCAAAGTACAGGCTGGAATTAGAGCCGGGCGGATCACAGTGGACCAGATGTTCAAATTAATTCATCATTAAGAACCACCTACAACACCAACGTGATCTCTTCCACAACTTCATTGACTTTAAGTTAGTTTTCGACCGAGTGTGTCATGATGGCCTGTGGCGTGTTATGTGATGATTCAACATTGACGAAGGGCTTGTGCGAGTTATCCAAGAACTCTACGGAAACGCCAGGAATCATACGGGATGGAGGTCAGCACGAAGAAGTCGAAGCTCATGGTTAACAGCACGACCAACAGCAGTGCAGGCATCAGCATGAACGGTCAGAAGCTGGAAAAATTGAAGGTTGCAGGTTGTAGACAAGCAGCTCCATCCGCTCCCCCACCAAGTTAAGACTCTTCAAGTCCCTCTAAGTCTCCATCCTACTGTACGGCTGCGAGATCTGGACGCTTCACGCGCCCACAGAACGCATTATTCGGGCCTTTGAACACAAGTGCCTCCGACGACTGCTCCGCATCTCCTACATGGAACACAAGACCAACGATTATTTCCAGAACATGACTGCAACACTTGTTGGCCCACAAGAGCCCCTACTGGCGATCGTCAAACGACGAAAGCGGACTTGGTTTGGACACGTAACCAGGCAAGACTCGCTTTACAGGACTGTGCTTCAGGGCACACTCGATGAAGGATGCCGTCAAGGGCGTCAGAAGCAAAAACTGGATGGGCAATGTGAACGATTGGACATACCTCCTCATGGATAAATTACTCTAAGCAGCCCACAACAGACCTTACTGGGGTAGGATTTCTGTATCGTCGTTCCTCATCCCCCAAATGACCAGACCGGTCAAGGAAATGATGATGAAGATTATGACAGCTTTGAGTCAAAGTATGACGACATTTCGCTCTTGTCTAAATAATATTTAACGCCTTTTCGCGCAAAACAAGGCGTCATTTCGCCACCTCTTTTTGAAAAGTAGTACGGTCATCAATATACATGTATAAGTTTGCATCAGGGAATGAAAACCAGGAAAAGTGGTAGGATTGTCCGATACGTGTTCAGCGTTGTTAGAAGATATACAGTCAAAACTGGGAACAGCGGTCAGTAAAGGGAAATTGCTAAAGTGACCGTTGTCGACAGGTGTTCGCTGTCCTATGATCACCACTTTTTAGATGGTTGGTCAGTTGGTAGTATTGCTACGTCGTTACCCCACCCAGTCGTTCGCACACCATGTTAAACAAAGGCTCATTGTCGATTACTAAGCATATTAACATAAATAACTTCTATTAAATAATACAGAATAAGATCTTATGAATTGATTAATTTCATAACTATTTTTAAACTAAATCTATGACTTTATCAACGATAGTATTGTTGTTTACTCATGAATATCGTTCATTCAGTAAATCCGAAAGTTTGTATTTCGTATAAAGGTTGTCACGTGTCACTGACGTCACGTCCGAACAAGTCTAAAAAGCGGTTTCGCTGTCGGAAACCGAATGTACGGTATAACTGTATGGTTCTCACTCAAAAGACATGTGATGTGTTTGTGAAACACTATGTCACCTTTTTAGCGATTTTGACCCATATATTTGACCTTTGACCTTGAAGGATGACCTTAACCTTCACCACTCAAAATGTGCAGCTCCATGAGATACACATGCATGCCAAATATCAAGTTGCTATCTTCAATATTGCAATTAAAGTTTGTGCAAACCAACAAACAAACAAACAAACCAACAGACAGGGAAAAACAATATGTCCCCCAGTATAGACTTAGGGACATAAAAAGACGGAAAAATCTTGTTAAAAGGTATTTTAAATTACAGATTTTAACAAGAACATGAAAAATCCTCTTTCATAAATGCCTACAGTTTGTTATAAAAGTTGCAATTTAATGTCTGTTTTGCCTTCATAGACAATCACTAATCCTTTTATCGCCTTCTTATAAAAACACTCACCAGCTTAGTGTTGTTTTATACTGCTTTTCAGCGATAAAGATCTATTGACTTTGTCACGCGCTCATGCTTTGATGTTATGACTGCAGCCGATAATTGACGCTTTGCCATCAAAGGTAAAAGACAACAACGCAGATTGATTTGTGTGTTTACTTTTCGCTACTCGAAACGATTGACTTGTGGCCGTTGTTTTCAGTTCAAAAATGACTTTGGGAGTAAAACATACTTGCCGTTGGCCGTTATGGCTGATTGACCGTTATTCTCAAGTGTAATATAGAGTGATTTTCGTCGGAGGGGGGATCCAGACTGACCGTTGTCTGTAGTTGACCGTTATTCTGAGTTGACCGCTAGGTCAGTTTTGACTGTACACATATGGTACGAGAACGAGAATATCAAAACAGCTTGCTTTTTAATAATAATACATATTAAGTTTTGCTCGACTGTGGAAAAATTAAGTTGCTTATTGAGCCACATACACGTCCGTTTGAAGTGTAGTTTTGAGAACGCTACTTCTTACTATATGGAAAATAAGGGAGGAACTCACGATAATTAAGAATTAGTAAGTCTTTACAAGTTAAGATGTTGCCTTGATGTGTATATACATTTCAGATATTGATAAAAGAGAAATGTCAAATGAAATGCGTGGATTTGGGGCCCTCGTGTGTGGCGTTCTTTTGGGTCCAGAGGTGGTCCCACTGTCGTCTAAACAAGATGAAGCACATGAACAGAACGCTGAAATGCGATCCATGGAATCAAGTGGTGTACGCGGAGGATATGGTTAATAAAGTTGAGAGCTTCCCTTGCCACTGATCTTGATGGTTTAACATTTGATTATCTAAATATCTAAAGATGTTAATATTTAAGCATAACAAATACGCAACACGACAAACACTTAAACATATAAATATATTTTGTTTGGTTGGATTTTTCGCTGTTTTGAACATTATTTCATTCATATCACGGCGGTTAGTTAACCAACTCACACTTTCATATGATAGCTGGTAACCAGTACCAAGTGCACTTGCTTATGCAAGTAACGGACAACTTCCTTATTTAAATCAGAGCAAGTGGAAAAACGCTGTATATATGAATGCATTACCAATCACCAAACAGGTAATGTGGTCGGTCCGGGAAGCTAACCCGCGATACTTTGATGTGTAGTATAGCGCTCTACCATTTGAGCTAGTTAATTTTGTAACAAAAGTTATCCAGCGACGTGCCCGTACGGTTTATTTGCCCTCCCGTTACTTAATATGCTTCGTGGACAACGGCTTTTTTTACTATTGTTTGAATATTGTATATTTTATAATTTTTTAAACTATGTCTTATAGTTTCGAAAAGTTTGCTATAAATGAAGTTACATCAACTATGATCATAAATCTCTATACACGGTGATTGTTGACGAAATGCCAAGTTTGCCGACTCAGTGTGGCTTTATAAGCATTGTTGTGTTTCAGACCTAAGACCAAGTTCATGAGCACGAAGAAGACCAGGCGATGGAATGCATTTAAATAAAAAATCTCAACATCACGTTGGCAAAGTTTTATTGAAATATGTTAGAATTACTTCAATATATATGTTATAATTGTGTTTTATATTTTTTGAATTTGTTGTTTTCTTGTTTGTTTAATTATTTGTTTAATTATGTGTACTTTGTTTTATATTAAGTATTCTATATTGTTTGAAAGGCATAGTATTGGTTGTGTGTCAATTAACTTCTTAACATAAACTTTGTCCCAAAGTATAAAGAATAAATATGACTAGCTGAGAAAACGTATGTTGTACCGACTAAATTAAGGACCTTAGATGTTTTGGTATGGTTATATAATGTTCAACATGTAACCATATAACAGTTATGTGAAAGGTCGAGTTATTTGGAAACAATTATTTTAATTCGCAAGTACGCGACTTATATAATGTAGTTCCTAGTAAATACGCCCGCAATATAGTTCGGCTAAAGATGAAGCTCCCCCTATACAAAGTTGGTATGAACATATAAATGTCATTTCTTTTGTTTTAATGGTGCGTTGTATTCGTCGGATTATTTGTAGTTATTTCTTCTTTAGTTTGGAAGTGTATGGTGTTTACTTTATGAATTGGATGATTTAAGTGATGCTTTCTGCTGTCTCTGTGCGCCTTTAATAGCTGCGGATGCTGGATGTCTGAGATGTATGTGAGATCTGATATTGGCCTAATCAGAATCGATCAAACGCCCAAAAGCGTTATTCAGTCATGCATACACAATAAGAACAAAATATACATTATATTATACAAGCAAGTGACAAAATGCAACTGTTTCTTATTTAGATTTGCGATAGAAACAACTGGAGCTCTCTGATAACCGTCAACCTGTAAATTCAATAGAAGCTTCAATGTTTCCCAGTCCAGCTATTTTCAAGCATTACCGGAAACAACACGAACTAGTCCATACACATAAAGGACAACCGAACGGTCACACATTACAGTCATTCTGTTTGAGTGATCTGACGTAATAAAGACGTCTCTATGCAGTTTTGGTAATATATATATATATATATATATATATGTGTATTTGTTCAATATTCGTTTTACTCAGAAGTTGATGATACGATCAGTTTTGATGAACTTAGCATTTTGTCCAAGCGATCGAAAACACCTGCTTCAATAAATACTTTTTCGTCCGACATTTTGTACATATATTAGTGTTATATGACATTGATCTTCAGGGACACTGAACTGCTGCTTTGCAATGACATTGTTAGTGTAAGTATGGGCGAATTTTTCTACAAAATGCTCCTCATTGTAATAATATAGATGTAGGACCTTCTATTTCTGTTGGTTTTTTACGGGTCATGCGAGCTTCTGTTGTGTTGATTTCGAAGGACGAAGTTATTTTGAGTGTACACACGAATAAGTGTTTGTAGATACAACCATATAGCTTCCTCAAATTTGATCAATTATTATCATTTCGTTAAACTCTTTTAGGTCAGCATGCGCATGCGTTGTGTAATCCTTTTCATTTTTTTACGCTTCTATTAATTGCGTATTTCAATGTTGTTAATGAATACTTCGTTCGTTTGAGTTTGCATTTGCAATATAATATAGTTCAGTATCGACGCAACGATGCACATATGCTTGAAGCCAACATTTAAAATTATAAATACAATAAACGCAAATAAAAAATAACAATTAATACTTGTAACGAATAAAATTATAAACTATTTTTAAAAAAATCGTAGTTTGATTCAAAATATATCTTTACGAGTGTTACAGTTACGCCAACTGTGATAAAAAGATAGTTTTGAGTATTAATAATCTTATGAATGTACTGTTCATATTACTATGTATATGTTTATACCTTCATTAACATTATATTTGATTAACACACAGCACGTTTATAATTTATGTATTTTTGTAAAAACGTTGAGGTGGAATAGCCAGTCTCTGAAGACAAATGCTTGCTTGTGTATCAAAGGTTCACATCATTTACGCTGCTACACTGTTTTCATCTCATATAAATGATCACCTCTCTTGCTGTGCTGGTGTTCGCACGCTTTTACACAGTCTTTGTATTCCATAATCATTTGCAATAAGTCTTGTCTGAATGGTGACAGCTTCCCGTACCGTCGAGAAGCATATATTAGCGACTGGATAAATTGTGTGAAGGATATGTCTGAAATTAGAAATGAGCATTTGATACAATCATATTTTAACTGGATGAATACCTGCATGCAAACCTAAATTAATAGAACATACCGCAATGCTATCTCGGTTGCATGGTTATCTTTTGTCTTCACGTCAATATTATGCGTTCGCACTGATAAGCTGTTGTCTAATAAATATTCGTTTTTGTGTGAACACTGTCAGCATTTATATAATAAATGAATGGTTGCACATCAGGTGATAAGAAAATAACAAAACTCTAAAACTGCTTAGTTTAAAAAAAACACAGTCCATCGACCTACATCTAATTAAGTCGTCTTGTGTAGCGGTTGATCTTTTAACACCTCGGCCAATACATCAATACAGAGGCTTTTTCTGCATCAGCACCTTTTGTAATGGTACATACGAGCCAATATAAGGACTATCCTAAGTAGGCGTAATACAATGATAATGTTTTCCTGAAGAACATATTAAACAAATGAATCAGATAGCAATGACGATAGGAAAGAACTCAATTACCGACATAATGTCTCTGAAATTTCGTTAAAGCAATTTAATAACATGTATTACCTGTCTACCTATAAATAAAGACTACAATATAGATGCTTGAAAAAATGTATCATGCAAGTATGCAGCTATTGTTTGATAAAGATAAACTGAACCAGACACGACCTATTTTATATAGCAGCAATAGTTACAAATTCAAGGTAATCTTCACATTACAAATAGTATTTTCTCGACCATTCAATTCATGTCAACCTAGAATTGAGTCGACAACGTTTGTGTTGTATTTCGCCCTTTAATAAAGGCAAACAAAAAAGCGAATTGATACAAATTGTTGCATAACTCTATAATTATATATAATTGCTTCAAAAAAAGTGAAAACAAATAAAGCGAATATACGTTTTTGCTACTTTTTAATTTGCTGCAATGACATTAAGTATGTTCATGTTGTTTGTCTTATTACGGATCCTAACAACATAAAGACATAAAATGGTGTGAAAGTTTCATTCAGTTAACCACTTCATTAACTCAGCTATTTAATATGAACTGTTTTTCGCATTGCGTGGGTTGTGAAATACGTCTGCGAAAAATGTCACATGAAACTTCTAAAATAATTAGAACGCACACAATACCGGTGAAACTGAGCATGCGTGAAATTGTGCCATGATAGGGGCAGTTTGAATTAAAAGCAAAGTGTTGTTATTTATCAGTTCGCAAAGCCGAGACTTGTGTTATGTGCTCTTTGTGTGTGCAAAACATTTTTCCGACCACAATTGTTGCATATGATTCAATATCTTGATATTAAAACAATGTTTTCTAATAGAACCACAGAATTTACCAACTTTAATAATAATAAAATGTTTGAATTCAAGGCTTTTATCATTGTGATCACGTTAAGTTCCATTACGTATCATTCTTAAGCTGATCATGACAACATTATGTGTTTAAAACAGTCAAACTATAGTAAATTGTGTCTTAACAACCTCTTAAGCACAGTTTATTTGTATATTTGAGCATACATGCTTCAGCATGACGTCCACAACAATAGCCCAAGGTCACGACACTGCTAAGTAGACACGATGGCGACATTAATTGGCACTCCTTGGCCTTGGATAAAGTGTGATTTTTCTTGTCATGGATAGAACATATTCAGATGCATACTTGCATCACTTGGACAGATAGTCGAGAGTATTATACAATTGAGTTGTTGATTGCTATACTTCAGTCTAGAAACTAGCCTGCAGACAGGTTGGTTTTACAGGTGTGCCTACCCTATTCTTAACATTATAACAGTTTGCCATTGAATAAAATACGTAATAGGTTGTAATGTTTAATTGCATATTGTACGTGTTTAACTTCTACTTATCTAACGACACTTAGCTCTCATTAAATCTGGAGAGCGCCCAATTAGCTTCAATATTGTCTCAGTAACGCTTACATTTACACCCAACAAAACATATTATCTGGATCAATGATTATACCATTATTGCCGCCATGAGCAGTTATTTCTTACAATTAATGTCCATTCGCACATTTTGAGAAACATGTTTAAAATAGTTGTGATCAATTATAGCGCCTCAATTTACTACGATCATACATTTCCAAGTGTGATAAAATAAAATGTTTGTGAAAATTGAAAATGGTATGTTGTCAATGCCATGTGTTTGTTATCTCCCTCCAGAACATTCATCTAGGTCATTTGATGTACACAATTTTTATGAAACGTTATTGTCATTAATTTACCAGTATAAAGGTGATGGTCAAATATACATCTGCGGAGACTTTAATAGTAGGTGTGGAGATGGTGACGATTTTATAGTAGGTGTTGATAATATAATTGAACGGGAAGTCATTGATTTTAATAGTAATGCATATGGAGAATTACTTTTAGATTTTTTGATTAATGTTAATATGTGTATGTTAAACGGCAGAAATAATGTTTGTAATGATTATACATCCATTTCTACTAAAGGAAAATCAGTCGTAGATTATTGTCTTGTAAATCATTGTATGTTGGATACATTTTCCAATTTTGAAGTTGTTAAAGTATCTACACTTGTTAACAACAGTGGAACTTTAGGTGAAACTGTACCTACAGCTATGCCAGATCATTCATTATTGAAATGGAGTTTGATTATTCAATGTGATTTGATGACCATCACTGAGAGCGATGTACCTATGTCTCAGTATACTAAATTTGATGTTAAAAATGTTCCTGATGATTTTATGTTAAATCAAAACACTTTAAATGACGTAAACTTTGCTATATCTAAACTTGAAAGTAGTTTAAGAAACCAAACTGATATAGATGATGTATATAGTGATTGGTGTAACATCGTTTCTAAATCTATGTATGAAAATTTACCTTTTAAAGTAGTTAAGTCTGGAACTCATACTAAAAAACGGCGTCCAGGCAAACCATGGTGGTCTGAACAATTGACTGAATTATGGAATCTTGTTTGTACTGCTGAAAAGGCTTGGTTGTCATGCATTAATAGAAANTTATTGTTCTTATTATTGTTATTATTATTATTAGCTGAAAGTTAAAGGGTAAATACTAGTATCACTGTTTTTATGTGTAACTGTTTTTTTATATTTATTTTATGCTAATGATAAAAACATTAATAATAACTTTATTTTATTGGATATGATATATTTTAATGTTGTTTTTTTATTCCAGGTTATGATTCAAACTCACAAATGGTTGGAAAACGTCATTCGGGGACTGATTTAGTTGCATTTTTTGCGGCCCTTTCCAATCACGCCACAAATCTTGGTGTTGGTCAAAACCTGCTGTTTGAAAGCGTCATTACCAACGTAGGCTCGGCTTATAATCCGCACTTGGGAGCCTTCATTGCGCCATTGACCGGGGTATACGTGTTCATGTCAACAATATTATCATTATCTGGACACAACGACGAGTTATATCTGGCTCGCAATGGAGATTTGATTTGCAGAATATACGTTGGTGGCGTCGGTAGTGGAAATTTCGACACAAGCGCTGGCAGTTACATCCTGTATATAAACAAAGGAGACGTTGTTTCCATTAAAAATGGCCAATTAGGAGGGGGTGTTTTCGGACACACTTCTCTGGTTTTCTTTTGAAAGGGGTTTAGGTAGGATTCTTCGACAGATGAACAGGGATTTAACTGTAAACAAAGAAAACACCACCAGAATTACGATGGTTTGCTCTGTTTCTGTGATTTATGTTTGGGTCGAAATAATACACTGTTTATTACCTAATTTGTCTTATTATTGTATGGTCATCCCAGCATAGAATCTACAACCAAGTAGTATACGGATTTCTGTTAAATATTATTCAGTTACATTTGACTAACAATACACAGCTTTTTTTGTAATTGAATTGAATTGGTCAATGTTATTTTTTTTTAAATGGAGCATTTGCCTTAATACACCTCTGCAACTATGTTCGAAGAAGAAAGTTAATCAAAACAAATTCATATAAGAATACTCTTTATTATGTTCGTTAAACGTGTTGATACAAAGATAAAGATTATTAAATGTATTTAGTAAATTATATGTAATTAACGTTCTGCAAAATCGATGGAAATCGAGAATACGTTGAAATATATTATGTTGAATGTAGCTTTGCTGCACTAGTGACTAGTAGCATTGGAATCAAAATTTAAAATCATACAGAATATGAAAGGTAATAGTCACACACAAGAATGTTTTTCAGTAAATGTATAGTCATGAAACATGCATAATCGAAAGCTGGCGAAGTACAAAACTCAGTAGCATATTATAATATATATTATGATTTTTAAGTAATGAAAATCAGCAATATACAGCGTAAGGTCATTGTGACGACATTATGCTAGCATATGGAAGGATATGATATTTTCCTTCTTCGACTTTAAGTTCACATATTTCTCGAATATCCATTACACCAACACAATTTATATTTTACTTTATAACGATGACATTTTAAATAAGCTTTATGTTAAATGGAGCAAAACATACTTATTTGTACATCGAACTTAAAAAAAACATCGAAAAATGCCGGATAAAATGCGTTTAGCGATTAGATATATTATTATTGACCTAAACGAAAGACACATAGTGTTAATTTACTTTATATCCTTAAAACAATATTATGCGAATGGATTTTAGTCATTTATATTTGTGTTATCTATACACCCAGAAATAATGATTGAAGATGTGTTTAGTTTTTAAAAGCTAATATATATTGTCTGCCCTTGATAGAAAACCTAGGAATTGAACACGGAAGACTTTGTAAATAATGATTTTACAAAGTTATCTCCAAGTGCCACTTTGACCGTAACGCTATTGGTTAATCTAAATGAACGTGTTAACGTGTTGGTTTGTCAGTCAATGGATCAGAAAATAAGTTGGTGAGTACAAAATGTAAGTATGTAATAATTTTCCAAACCACTTTTTAATCACGGACACCTATAATCTTGACATTTAACATTACAATCTCAAAATCTATATGAGTTAGGTATACATTAAGGGGTCTTAATCAATGAAAATCTCCTATAAAGTACAATGACACTTAATTGCGTTGAATTAGTAACTGTAATTAATGATGGCACTATACAGAAGAAACAAAAATTGGTTTTGAATACAGATACCTTTATTTAGAGATGCTTAGAAATCCCGAACCATCATATTTATGTGGCGAGGATTTAAAGATATTTGTATTTAACATTTGCCTTGCAATATGTTAATCCATTCGTTTTCTCTACCGGTTCATACAAAAAAGACAAAAAAAGAAAATGACATGATGTACAAGTAGACATGATAATCGTTAAATGACGTGACATTATTAAACAAACCGACGGTTTTGATTGCAATTATCAAATTATGGCACCTCTCACTTAGACCCGAATTGTTCAATGTTAACAAATAGCCCCATATATTTTTTCACCTAATATAGCAAACAGTAAAGACTTTCTACTGCTTTTGTGTTTCTAATAAAGAATTATCCCGTTAACCTAACTCATGTATCTGTTATACACTTGTCATGTTTTAGCCAGAGTTACCCAAACACAACATGAGGGAAAGAAATCACACATCTATCAGTCATTACCACTCAGCAGTAGCGGTAAGAACATACCCTGTAATAGGTTTCAGTGTATGCCAAACGGCATATTCCGCTATTTGTAAATTGAAACCTCTGGTATTTGTTCTACATTGATCCAGGACCTTTACATATTTATTTATTTATGTTATCTCGTTTACCACTTTCGAACTCTGATTTTAGTAACACTCATTTAGACATATATGTTTCAATGACAGCAAACAAACTCTCGTAGTATACGTTCACACATTGCAAACAGTGCAAACTGAAAATAACTATCGCTTAAAACCTTGAACAAAGGGACGCAAATCATTGAACATCACGATGAATTGTTGTTGTTAGTTGACCAACATTGCGTCTGCCGATCATCTGAATTGAGAAGTATTCGTTTCGCATTTTTTCGTATCCATTTTTTTCATTGTGTGTATCGATTTGCTTGCAATGTGAACACCAGTTCACTTGTTATGTTTGTAATGTGATTGTTAATGTTAAATGTGCCGCTACTTCAAAACGCTTATAATCATCAAGAATGCTTAACACTATCGCATGTACTGTAATTAGTACGCCAACATATTGCGGAATAATGTGCTTCAGTTTGGTAAATATATGTATTGGTGTATATTGTTGACATCTGTCTTACAATTAAACTCATTAGAATTTTTTTTATTTTCTTATTATAATGAAATAGTAATATTATTTGATTATAAACACTCTAGTTTAGTATCGTGAAGTTAATAATTTAAGTACAAACATTATCAGTAACTTTTCCAAACCGAAATTATGATGGGTTTCATGTTATATGTTTTAAATCAAAATTTAAAAAATATAAATGACATTAACGTTTTTGCAAATAACTGTTTCTCACAATCACTACACTAGTGACTGTTTTATAACGCGACGCACTGGGATGATAATTACCATAATTGTTAACGTATACACAACGTATTCTTATATGCAAATCGATGCACTAATGTTGATAATTGTGGTGTCTTGTTAATATGCAAAAACGTGAATACATGAACATGTTCTATATTATTCCATGGCAGCTGATCAGATTGGAAAAGTACATAATTTATCATATTATTAGGATTTTGTCTTCGTCATCGCAATGTCGCGATATCATCATCGCTCTATCGCGTTATCGTTATAGTAGTGTCTCGATTTCTCGCTTTCACCATCGTAGTGTCGATCCCTCAATCTCTGCATAACCGATGGCTTTAACGGTGTTCCGTAGTCAAACGCATGCACAATTAAGAACATTTCTCAAACCGACGAGGTCATTAACACAAACAGGATAGAACCATATTAGATAAGAGATTTAAAGAGATATGTAATTGGTAATTTCAACAAAATAAAAGCAACAGTTTTATAATTAGAAACGCTTCATTTCAAAATGGTGTTCAAGTCGCCATTTGATAATTGAAGGTGATGGACATAATATGCACCATAAGATTATGTGAATTGAAAATTTTGGTGGCTCAGATCGTGTTGTTTTTTTTTTGCGCTATAAGCTATGTATGTGCTTTCCCACAATCGCGAAACGTTAATGTTGACCATGACCTGTTGGTCGACCTTATGAATCGAATGGAAGGCAAGGATGAAGCAATCAAAGAGCAACGCCAGAACCAACAACGTCAAGGTCTCAATATGAACGATGTTTGTTTACAAAAATCGAAAAAAAAAAACTTGGAATATTTTCATTTAGTCTTCAAAGAAACGGCGAATTATTGAATTTGGTTTATGTGCACCCTATTTTGCAAGATGCATACAATTTGATTGGTGGTACCCGTGTGTTTGTGAGTAAAACATCAACAATTTACAGACACATGTCGTTGTTTGAATATTTCTAAATATAAACAAAGTGCAATAAAAACCGCATCTTAGCTTCGTAGAGCAATAGACAGAAATTGATTATTTATAAAAGTACATAAGAAATGGGCTTGGTTTTTGTGTTTTGTTCTAGCTACTCTTATAATAATTGTATCTCAAGTGTCGCCACTCTTCACCCTCAAACTTGCACCATATCAACGTTGTTTGGTTGAGATCGTGACAGTTACGCACGATCAAGAGATAAGTTTATATTACCTAAAATGCTGTTAACAATACATTCAAATGAAATTATCTATATTTATGATTCATAATTTGTATTTTGAAAGCGTCCTTGAAGAAAACTATAAATGCGTTCAAGCTGGAGACAATCTGTTTTAGAGAAACCTTTATCCTTTAAATACTGGTCATAAAATAGTTTTGTACAATACTAGTCAAATGTCCTAATGGAGAAAACTGAACGTGGTAACAAAACCGGTTAACTTACATGACAATATATAAAAAAAATCTTTTATCGGAAAATGGTGCACGTGCTTTCATAGGGATAGAGAATCCGTTTTCTTTTATTTACGCATATATTCGAAAACCATAAAAAACTATTTTTGCTTTTGTTTAATGAAAAATGACGCTTTATTTACATATGAAAACCTAAACGAGGTCACATGTTCGATACTTTTGAATTGTTTTAAGGCTTTCGAGATGGTTGAGGGGTAGTGAAAATCGAATACTCAAACTCATTTAAATAATGTTGATGGAATCATATTGATTTTCATAAATGCAGTCTTGGACAGCATCATGCCAATGAAAGCATAGCGGGAATATTGATTAAACGATGGCGGTGGCTGTATTTCACGCCATGTTCGATCCGATTCCGGACAAATTACAAACAAATAGGTCTAACTAATCGTCACTGACTATCCTAAATTGGCAATAGCAATTGTTATTTTCATTTAAAGATTTTAATACTAATTTTCTCGAAACTAAAACAGCTCTGTTTATCTTGTCGCTTTATGAATCATTCAAACATCCCAAGTTTACACATATGAACATCACTCTATCTGAAGACATTAAATGTTCACATCATATACAAATTACTCTTAACCCAAGTATGGAAAAGGGTCTCTTGAATCTAGTCTGTATTAATACCATGTACGTCGAACTCCGACTGGTGTCTCAAGTTCATCGAAACGACATCTACAACCTTCGCAGTTGCATATATACACATCATAAGATACAAAACGGAATCTTAAAGGGGCCGTCCAACAGATTTTGGCATGTATTGAAGCTTGTCATGAAATGCTTTAAATGCTTTATATTGATAAATTTTAACATTTGAACTGAAAATCTCCAGAAAAAAATCAAGAATACAATTTAAAAAAGGAAAAAAAAGTAACCCTCAACAGGGCTCGAACCATTGACCCCTGGATTCCTGTAGTCCTGGAGTAAAAAGCTACCAGCCTGGACCACTCGACCATCCACGCTCATGTTTGTAGTGTATGTATTTTTTTTTAGCTATATAAGCAATCCTCGTAGTTTCCCAAAATATCGTTATGCGTCGATACGACGCTTTATCTGTTGGACGGCCCCTTTAAAACATAGCAAGGTGGCTACTTTCCGTGGGTAACTGAGATGGTAAACAGCTATGCGTAAACCTGTGTATACCAAAAAAATACGTGGAAACGATCGTGACTTCTTAGAGACCCCACATTTTGGAATCCAATTACATAATATTTTTCGATATTCATACTTATACCGGCGTCGGAGAAAAATCTTTCTACATTGTTGATCAGAAGGTGTTAACATGAAGCCATCTCTTCAAGGCTTATGACGTCGTCGGTTTGCATGTGCGCGATGATATTATTTGAAACGAATATTCCGTCTTAGTTACATTAAATAATAAATACTATAAGTGATATGTAATCACTGATTATATACAAACTTTATTTGTGCCAAATTTGCATCAACAAATGTAGCCATCAGTCTTAACACATAACCTCTGTTTAGCATTCAGGTTCCAAAAAGGTTCATACATTTTCCGCTTATGTTATATCTTGACAAACACTGTCATATATTTTTCATGTGAACAACTGTCATAGAAGCAGTCGACGTTAACGACGTAACACCGACTGTATTATTTTGTGATATACTACTATCTTATAGCATGTAGGTTATAAATAGTGTCTTACGATGAGAAACCTACACGGAAACCAGCCTGTGACTCGTCGATAATTGTATTATGCTGGCTACATTCTGTGAGTATTTAACTTATATACATTTTATAAACATTTTGCTCATACTCTTGAACAACAAGATCGCGCGAGCGTTATACGGTCTCACTATCGACCCCAGTTTTGTGTGTATATGTAATAATAATACCTCCCCAGTCACCCTGTATAACTGTTGGGGATAGTTTGAACAATTACTGATGCTAGTCGACAGAGTAATATGAAATTCCTTTGAACATTTCCAAGGCAGACACCGTCAGATTTTGGAAGCCCGCAAGAACATAACGGACATAGCGAACAGATTCTACAGTCGGGTTTGGATTTAGGTTCAAAACATTTAGCTCAAACCATACGGCTGTGTATATTCTAAACATAGTACTTGATCTATATGACATACACATGATGCCGTACATTTACTGAATACAGTCTCAGCTTCTATTAAACAAAAATACACATTTGTTTTTATTAAGTATAATACAAAACACATTTTAATTAATCTTAGTGATTTGTTATTTAGTTTCTAATTTATACTTTTTAAATATATATAGTTAACGCTACAATATCAAACATTAAACAATAATAATATGGTATTACATTTTATGACGTCAAATATTGCACAACATTATATAACGTAAATCTAATTAAGAACTCTTCACAAGTAATAGTACTGCGTTCATGCCATCGAAGAAACGTTTTACATGTTCACATATGGCAAACTCCGGCGACTTTGTTCGTCTGTACCTTTAAAGTCCATTAAAAACTCTTTGAACGTTAACATTAAATTGTCATGTCTATAGTTTGTCAATTGATAAATTGTTTAGCGACGAAATAAGGGAGGCTACATTTCTCTTTGTAATGCTAGTCACTTGATGACACCATTGACGTCATTAGTCAGTATAATTCGGAGCGGCCGTTTATATTTAAAGGATTTATAACTTTATAAACATAAAAATATCATATACTACCTTATTGAACTCATGCCATTTGTCCAACACATTTTCCAATTTAAATATATTATTATGCAAACGAAAACAATTGCGAAGGGCCACACAGGTGTCAAACTTGTGAATGAAATATATGAGCCTCGCTTTGTGAAAAGGGGGTTTAATGCAGATGCCTAAAGTATCGTCACAGATTAGCCTGTGCAGTCCGCACAGGCTTATCAGGGACGGCACTTTCCGCCGAAACTGGATTTTCGTCAAGAGGAGTTTTTTAAACAAAAAATACAATACAAGCGGAAAGTGTCATCCCTGATAAGCCTGTGCGAACTGCACAGGCTAGTCTGGGACGACACTTTACGCACTTGCATTAAACCCCCTTTTCTCAGAGCGCGTCTCATATCACTATCGAAAAATACGCACGGTACGCATAAAGTTGATATCTCGTGAATTGAAAGGAACCAAATGCCATGGATGAATTTATATTGTATTGTGCTCCGACGTAATGTGAAGCGCATGGTGTGTCTTCCTGTCTGTCTGTGAAAGATAATTACATTTTACCGTGTTCTTCCAGCGACAACACATCAAACTACTAAACGTCCATTCCCACACATATGTTGCTTATTAGAATTAGAATGTTTATAGTAAGGAGACGTACGTGTTAACAAGCCATTTGATGCATACTTTGTAAAAGATTATATTAACCCATTTATGCCTAGCGTCTAGAAAAAAGGCCTTGGCAAACAGCGTAGACCCAGATGAGACGCCGCATAATGCGGCGTCTTATCAGGGTCTGCGCTGTTTGCTTAAAGGAATATATGTAAGAAATAGTTTAAATATAGAAATAAATAGACTAACATCCCTAATTTTGGAAATAAATTGATCCAATTTAGAAGGATGGGAGAGTCCAGTAGGCATAAATGGATTAAGTTCGAAAATATAACATTGTATTGATCGTCAATAAGCCACTTGAAACTGAAACTTAACTGAACTTTGTGATGGAATAGAACAATATATTAGTTTTCGTACACGCGATGGGTAAAATTAATAAAATTGGTGTAATTGCACTCGTGAAATACGCATCAACAAAACCGATTTCAGTTCGGTGGGCAAGCTATAACAATATATTGACAACCGTAATTAATAGTTCAGTATTAGGATTAGCCAATAGGTGGATACAGTTTTTTTTTTATTTCTTAGAAAAGTGTTTTACTCCTCCCCAGCTATTGTTGAAAGAATATCTATCGAACTTCATAAACCAATAGAACGTTCTCGGTTGTGTCAACTCGTTAAACCATTAGACACGTAATATTAAATTGGTACTGTCATCTTGTTTTGATAGACATTTGCGGATACGCCTATAGCTGTTTGATTTTTTCATAGAGCTGGGCAACACCGCATTCAAACACCGTCTTGTCTGAGAGAGGGTTAGGGCTCTCATGTGCATATTTTGAAATCAAATTTAACTTTAAATGCGTAAACCTGAATATGTCAAACGTGGATACATTCAAATGTGCTAGTGTGGCACGTTTCGGAGTACTTAAACAAGCATTCGTTACTGTGTTATTAGCATTATGTAGCGTCAAAATAGACGGACATCCGGCATTTAAGACGTTCGAATTTCGACATTGCCCTAAAGACCTTATTAGTGACGCAATGTACGTCGGAACGGACGTCACAATTACAAAATGCGTGGAAATGTGCGCACTGCGACCCTGGTGTGAGGCAGTGTTATACAGACGTCAGTATCCTCTTTGTGAACTCTTCTCAGAACATGGTTTATCAGTTTTAGAAACAACAGAAGTCGCTGGATATTGTCAGTTTGTGAACACAGACAGCGTTTCTCCAGAGGTATTGAATTATAATCGTGTTTTATGAAACCATATTCGTAACATTTTTATATGGAGACAAAATAACCACATATTTGTATTCAGATGTGTATTCCATTTTCTGCACTTACATTAATTTAATTTTCATAACCTATCATTCATTACGTTTTTTTGTAAGTGATTGAAGTATTTAAACGCATTGCTTTTTTCGAAAGGCGGGTGCATATTGTAAATTTTGATTAATATGTATCTTATGGAAACACTGTTGGGTCAAAAATAAAGTGAATAAGTAGGTAACCCGGTCAATAACTTACACAAACATTTTCTATGCGACGGCTTAGTTGTATTGAACGTTATGCTGTTTGGTCGTAGTGGATAAATAATCAAACTAGCGATAAGGATGTCCCGGGTCCGATCTAAAAAATTGAAGCGTTTTCAATATATTCTTCAAAGACACCAAGAACTGTTTCTACATATAAAACGGATGAGGGAGAAGCTTTATACAACTTAAATGCATTAGGTTTATAGACTTGATCTGATATTAAGTTGTGTTTATTTTTAAATGTGTTGTGCTGAATTTACAATTGTCATAAGTTTATTGCTTTGTACGTTACAACAAGTTCTATCCTCATGATTCAAGTAATAAACACAAGAAAATACTCATGCACTGAGTAGGGTCGTCCATTTGCAATCTATAATATAGGAATAATGAAACTCCAGAAAGATGATCTTGTCTGCAGACTTCATCCACTATTTTTGTTCTATTTAAGGAACGCATTCAAATTTCTTTACAATACATGACTTTATTTAAAACAAACTATTAAGAATTAAATAATCAAACTTTTGTAATTTTATTGGAACAGTCAAACATGCAAACCTCAACCTTAGCCCAATGATAAGTTAATGTGTAGGTATGCATATGAACTCGATATATATGTGTTGGTACTCATACAAATACATGGAAATTACATAACATACCAAAACTCACCAAACGTGTAAAATATTGTGGTCATAGCCTTGGGACGGTCAATGTAAAACACATTGATGATTAGGTAGTATATCTGATTGGTAAACTAGTCCTTATCACTTAAAAGTCACAAAGTAAAATGCCCATTTCTCAAAGAATACAAAAACACTTATCCTATATTGATTATATTATATATATTGTGAGCGCTCGGTAATTGATCATGAAAGCGTCATCTGTTTTCTGTTGTAAACTCCTTTATAAGTATAACAATTACTCGTGTAAAAATATAGAACATTACAAATTACCTAAGTATTATGTCAAATGATGCAGTAGAAAAAACATTACCTGAAAAATCAGTTTCGGTTGTAAAAAGTTAATACTTTAATTGAATGTGTCATTTGGATTATATTTATTATGAGTATTATGCATATATTTCCAAGCTTAGTAGTCGGGAACGTTACACCTTGCAGTATTATAATGATCTGAAATTTGAAGAATAAGATGCTGTCTGGCTGATAGTTCTGAAATCTTGTCAAAAAAAGAAGGATGGCAAATAAATGAATCGCGCCTCAGATAGTTGTAGTAATGTTACTCTGGTAAATATTAACCATTTAGGCCTTAAGTTGACAAAAGGCCTCCACAATATGGCAAAACTGGTTATGAAACTGTTTACTCTTCCCTATGTGTGTTATCCATGAATGAAAGGTGAAACTAAATATTAGCACAAGCCAAAGGTCATTTTTAACAATCACTTACACAATTCATTGACAAACGCTGGGTCAGATAATTGTATTTAGATGGCATTAGGGTCAATCCATAATGCTTTGAATGTGTTTGGTAGAAACTTTCTGTTAAATGAACGTAATAAGGATTTGTTATTCTACGCGTTCTATTCGCTTCGGATTATATTGACATAGGGATCAAACTATTTTAATTTCGAGCCATTTCCGTCGAACAACTGATCAATATATTGTGGTAACATCTGTCCCAAAGGCAGGTCCAGTGATCCTTTAATAAAACATTATTCATAACTCAATTATACAATAAACAGTGGACAGTTTACCGCCGTGATCTATTATCTGGTCAGGGGAACATTAGAGGAGTGTGATTCTTGACAGTTTTAAAACATCATCGAACTTATTAAAACAATTCATATCGTTTTTTAACAAAGCATACTTATGACTGGCAGTTAACGTGTTTAAATGTCAAGAATCAGTTTTTAATTCAAACAGACTACGATTAAGGCATTTATATTAAATGTTTATTTAATAATTATTCAGTTAAACGTACTCATTTTTAATACTGCTTAAAATCGTTTAAGGATTTATTTTAACAAAAATGATAACAAGGAAGACATTTTTACTACTGTTTTTGTTGTTTATTTGGTGGTATAACGACCGATGATAATTATATTTTTGATGTTGTTTGTTATTTTTTTTTAAGTGTATTTTTCAATTTTACTTATTATGTCTACATTTCATTTTGTCAACGGGATTCAATTGTATTTGCATAACACATTAGAATATTACACCACAATGACAGGGTGTTCCATTTAAGATTCATTTTCGAGCTGATGATATATAACAAGTCCAAGCATTTCACTCTCAATTTAAACTATAAACTTTAAATTATTGTATAAAATCTGATAACAATACAACACATTTAAGATGATAATTTACAAAAGCTTGCCTACATAAATATAACAAAGTGATGTTATAATTGTACGTATTTTATTAATTAAAGTGCACACACAACGAGAAAGATTACTTTACAAGGATAGAGACGTTGTTGTTAAATTCAATTAAAAAATAATAATAAAACAAGATGTGTTTGTGAAACACTATGTCCCCTTTTGAGCGATTTTGACCCATGTATTTGACCTTTGACCTTGAAGAATGACATTGACCTTGACTTTTCACTACTCAAAATGTGCAAGTCTATGAGATACAAATGCATGCCAAATATGATTTTGCTATCTTCAATATTACAAAAGTTATGGCAAATGTTAAAGTTGTAGCAAACAAACCAACAAACAGACAGGGCAAACACAATATGTTCCCCAGTATAGACCCCGGCCAGTATAGACTGGGGGACATAAACACACTTTTGTAATGTTAAGTCAATTTATTTACGCAATATTTAGAATTATTAAACACTGGGTAATTGTATTTTAATGCATGGTTGTATTCAAAACTAATTATTACTTTTTTACTCATTAATTTGTTAATGACATAATTGGTTTGAAACACAAACCACATTTAAAACAGTTCTGAAGAAGTCGAATCAATACTGAGTACATAAAAACTGAACAATTTTAAACTTGAATTATATCATGAACTACCAGAATTTCCTGCCCATAAGTTTGACCTGGTTCTTAACGGCAATAAGGAACTAAGTCTTCATTAAGCAAAACTATTTTTTACGTAAGTCCATAATAACATTAAGATGGCAAAACTTTTCAAACACGCCAAAGTAAACTTCATTGATTAAGTAATTCGTTCCCTGTTACCAGTTTGTTTTTATTTCTGGTTTACCAGTGTCACGGACAACACAATACGAAACATGTATGTTTTAGTGAATAACAATGTGTGGATAATTTTTAGTTTGTTCTTTGTTTTAAATCTACATTTTCTTATTTACATTTCTCAATTTAATTTAATTTATACATAATTATATTATTTTATTCTAATTGAATTATTCGTATTATCTTGTATAAAATGTATGTGTGTTCCTTATATTCAACCAGCCAATCGTATGTGTGCTTGTGTGTATCTCGATCTACTTTCAGAGGTGAACCGCATGTTATGTTGTAAGACCTTTTGGTTCAATGTTTGTGTGTACTGTTTAATTTGTTATCGTAAACTGTGGCTGCTGAACATGTTACGTTTGAAATAAAATATGTTTAAACAACATCATTAAAGCAATATCGATTTTAGTTTTTAGGTATTTACTTCCTCTTTCAGAAAAAGGAAATTACCTATGAGTCTTATAAACAGGCTACGATGTTCCCTTATATTCTATGCAAAGATATTTGAAAAAACAAACAACAAAACAACATAACTCTATAAGACCATATTAAAACATTATGAAACTGACTAATAAATGTTGTTTTATTTATAATTACACAGATGACGCTTTTAAGGACCAGGTGTGAGGCTTTAGCCAGCGAGAAATGCGATGGGCAGTATATCGCATGTGATCTGGAGAACAATGCGTGTATAAAACCAGGTAATTCAACAGAGTTTTTTTTATACTGTTTTCGATACGAGAAAATATGATTTATGATTCGTTGGATATTCATAATTATTGTAATGATAGTTTGGCCAATATTTACTTCCGACGTTGGGTATTTAGGCTGAACACAATTTAAACGTGTGTGTCTATCTTCATACAGTTGAGCTCTTATAAATAACACAACTGTAAACTTATATTGCGGTATATGCCTTTTAAATAGTGCCTAGTAAAATATTTCGATATGTATGTTCAATGTTTCATCCATAAATACAATCAAAATGGAAAGTGTTGAAAGTTTGTCCAATATACATTTTTCGGAACTATACTAATCCCTATAGTATTTACAAACAACGTTGACTGCTATATTTAATCTATGTCATGCCACATAAATATACGCAAATACAGATGTGTTATTTGTTTTACTATGTTGTGGTTATTTACTTTAAATGTGACTTTTTTGCCAAAAAAGGAAAGCAGTTTTTTATTGGTGAGAGTTTGAGCCTCAATTTTGTTTGAATACAAAATCAAGTTTATTGGCATAAACCATCGTACATAATCAAGTTTATTGGCATAAACCATCGAACATAATCAAGTTTATTGGCATAAACCATCGAAAATAATCAAGAAACAATAAGAATAATAAGAAAGACCATAATAAAAGTGTAACAGAACTTGACAAATATGTTAAAAAGAAAGCAAAATCATTTATACTGACAAATGATTTAAAGACACTTAGCTTAAAAGACAATTCATAAACCCATTGATTCGGTTTATTTGTATTTGTACATCACGTTAATTCGCTAATGAGCGGACTACTAGATCCTAAAAATAACTGTAAAAACTGTTTTCTTATGAACTATTCTTAATATATTTTAAACAAGTTGCCTTTACTACCAGAATGTCGTCTTCTGAATCTGAACTGTTCAAGAAAGGCAGCATAAATGCTTTTTTTTTGCGTCGGTATCGGAGTAGCTCAAAAAACTACTTTTTTAACGCATTGAAGTGAATATTTTATTTTATGTATTTATGGTAGACTGCCTCTTTTTTATGCTTATATTTTGGTTTAAGATAAAGAAAAAACAAAATACATTGTCGACATTTAAATAGTAAATACAAACAAATTATCGGCTAAAACTCGATAATTAACATAACTATGAGCAATTGTATGTCTTGATCAGAGTGTTATAATAATTAAATTACTATTGTGTTTTGTCAACATAATTAATACGCTCTTTCAATAACTAGTTCCGCCTTCAAATTACGTTCTGGGAAGTCGGTTATAGCTTGTAGTGCTGCGCATTCTATCAGCCTCTTTATCATTCTCACGATATATTTATTTGTCCCCACGTCCTTAGTAAATCGTTCCCACAAATTAGTAACTCTACGGCTGTGTAAGTCGAATGGACGACATCAGTAACCCGTGGTAAGTAATTGTGTTCCGGATAAATATGTTCTGTTTCGTTATGGACTAGTCTAAAATTTATAAGATACATATTTATCTCATTGATCTATTCTGCCAGAATGTCCTCTTCCGACCCTGGAGAACGGGTGGCTCGAAGGCAACATGAACACAAATGGATCGCGAAAACGCATAAACTGTAATAACCGAAATATGGAAGTCATGGGGACGACTATTACAACGTGTATAAACGGAGAATGGACGCCGGAACCAAAGTGCATCGTTAACGGTAAATAACAAATCGCAGAAGAACTACATTTCTACAGTCAACTCTATAGCGTGTACTATCCATTATGCTACGAACTATGATCTTGTGCTATAAGTGGTCTATGTCCTAGATATATATACCATTTTTAATCGGCATAGCTTACTAAGGCAATTTTATTGTTGTTGTTTTTTTGCAGCAATTATTGCAGCTGGAGAGTTATCTTACAAATATTTTCGCAAAGGTTGTAAGTTTTTGGAATGCACACTTTAAAAGTTTAATGTCTACCACAAACAGTTCATATTTCATTGAAGTGAACGACATCTGATTTATGATTCCATACATAATTTCAATTTGGTTTAAACATCATATCTATTACGAAATTGTAACATACCATGCAAGTTGAAGTTGACATGGGATAAGGCTGACATATAAACATATTTGCAGCCTTCTTTCAAAAGCAACCTGCAGTTATTGGTTTGGGAAGATGGTTATAGTTTGTATTGCCAGCGTAANCGATGACAACACGAACACAAATGGGTCGCAAAAACGCATAAATTGTCAGTATGGATATGTGGAAGTCAATTGGACGAATGTTACAACGTGTATCAACGGGGAATGGACGCCGAAACCAATGTGCATCGTCAACGGTAAATAACAAATCGTAGTATAAATTGATTTCAACAGTCTATTGTATTGAAAAAACGGATTAATTTTACGCTAAAACAGTTTATATTTCATTAAGTGAACAACATTTGATGTATGATTCCATACACAGAATTTCAATTTTGTTTAAACATATATGTTAGGAAATTATGACATAACATGCAAGCATAAGTTGACATGGGATTCGGTTGAAAGGATAACCTTATTGAAGCCCTCTCCCGATATGTAATTTAATATTCACACAATATATTATGACGTCGTAATCGAAATTAAAATAGAACAGGGAGGATAACAAAGGCGTAGTACACAGTGGGGAAAAACATTAACTTAAGGAAGATGTGATTATGCACATTGACGATAATGTATGCCTCTTTATCATTCTCAACGTGAAGTTACTTGTTCCCATGACTTAGTTATTTGTTCACACAAATAAGAAACTCGTTACCAAGACCGAGTTAATTGTGTGAACGGGATGCTTAACTCGTGGGAAGTTATTGAGTCAGAATAAACATAGTCTGATGTTTTATGGAGTAGGCTAAAGGTTATAAAATATATACTTATCACGTTGATTTTTTGTCTGCTAGAATGTCCTCCTCTGAACCTTGAGAACGGGTTGCTCAATGGCAGCGGAACACAAATGGGTCGCAAAAACACATAACCTGTAATCNACCTTTTCTGCCAGAGTGTCCGCTTCCAATCCTGGAGAACGGGTTGCTTGAAGGAAACGAAAACACAAATGGGTCGCAAAAACGGATATACTGTGATCATCCATATGTGGAGGTCAATGGGACGATTTTAACAACGTGTATCGACGGGGAATGGACGCCGAAACCTTTGTGCATCGTCAACGGTAAATAACAAGTCGTAATATAACCTCGTTTCAACAGTCTTTTGTGTCGAAACAATGGATTAATATTACGCAGCTGTAAATTGTAGCGTAATAATGCATATTTATCTTTCCCAAGATTTAGTAACTCGTTCCCGCGACTGCGGAAATCGTTTGGACGGGAGAAGTACCTCGTTGTTAGAAATTGAGTTCCGATTAAGGCATTCTGTATTGTTATGAACTTTTCAAAATTTTATAATATGTATGATTATCACGTTCACCTTTTCTGCCAGAGTGTCCGCTTCCAATCCTGGAGAACGGGTTGCTTGAAGGAAACGAAAACACAAATGGGTCGCAAAAACGGATATACTGTGATCATCCATATGTGGAGGTCAATGGGACGATTTTAACAACGTGTATCGACGGGGAATGGACGCCGAAACCTTTGTGCATCGTCAACGGTAAATAACAAGTCGTAATTTAACCTCGTTTCAGCAGTCTTTTGTGTCGAAACAATGGATTAATATTACGCAGCTATAAATTGTATTTGAAACAGTTTGATATGTGATCAAATATTGTACAACAGGATACAGAAAGACAAATTGAAATGCTCTACGACGTTAATTCAATGCAACAGAGAGTTACATGTACACATTGCTTAGAATATATACAATGTTAAACGAAAAATGACATCTCTTACCTGTGTATTTGATCGATGACCAATAGCGAGTGCTCTTTGCATGATCCATTATGTTACGAACTATACGCTCATGCTAAAAGGGTTGATATCATAGAGGTGTATCTCATTTGTATTCGGTGTAGCATACGCAGGCAACATTTGTTCTAGATTTCTTGCGGTAAGTATTTGAGCTTGCAAGTTATCTTCCAAATAATTGCACAAAGGTTATACAATATTTGGAATGGAAAGTTTAATGTCAACCAAAAACGGATCATATTTGATTGAAGTGAACACAATTTGATTAATGAAGCCATACACATAATTTCAATTTTGTGTATACATATCTTATAGGAAAATATAACATAACATTCGGATACCAAGTTGACATGGATTTCGGCTGAAAGGTTTACCTAATTGAAGCCGTCTCCCGGCATGCACTACAATGTTCACACAGTATGTCAGAAAACGCAATCTAAATTTAATATAAATAGAACAGTTGTGATTAAAACGGCGTGGTACAAATCGGTGAAAACAAGCACAAAGAAAGATATACTTGTGCAAACTGACTATAATAAGAATTGAATAATTGAATGATGTATATATATAATTATTTATTTATTTATGTAAAGAAATAGAAACACAGAACAGAAGAAAGGGGAGAAATAGTGGAATTTTGCGGGCGGCGGCTAAAATCGCTTTGTGCTTTGAATGAAGCAATGGACATACTTAAATAGGACACAGTTATAATTATAGCTTACACTCGAGCATGACCATATTTATGAACAACTGTGTGTCCTGATTAGAGGGTTATACCAATTAAACTACTATTGTGTTTAGCCTGCATAATTGAAACGATCTTTAAACGGCAATTTTAACCTTCAATTTACGGTTTGGGAAGTCGGTTAACGCTTGTATTTCCTACGCGTAACATCAGCCTCTTTATAATTACCATTGTTAAGTAACTTGTTCCAAGGCCTAGTTGCTTGTACCAACGAATTAGTGACTCGTATTTAGTAATTGAGTGCCGAAGAAAGATATTCCGTTTTTGTTATGAACTAGGCTAACATGTATAAAATGAATACCAATCACGTTGATCTTTTCTGAAAGAATGTTCCCTTCCAATCCTGGAGAACGGATGGCTCGAAGGCAACGACAACACAAATGGGTCGCAAAAACGCATACACTGTAATCAACGACATGTGGAAGTCAATGGGACCATTTTGACAACGTGTATCAACAGGGAATGGACGCCGAAACCTAAGTGCATCGTCAGCGGTAAATACGTCGTAGTAGAACGTCATTTCAACAATCCATTGTATCGAAACTATTGATTTATATTACGCTATAAGTTGTATGTGTAACAATATGATATTTCATCAATTATTGTACAACATATTGTAGAATGACAAGAAAACAGCCGATTAGGAACATTGACATGAAACACTGAATATAAACAACGTACTGATTCTTTTGGTGAATTTAAATTAGTCGATATTTGTTTGAAATATTTCAATGTTTTGACCAAACTGATTCCAAACGAGATTTGGGATGATTTTCCAATCGGCAATATCATCGACTGAAATTATTTATCCATTTCATGTTTAACGTTTTCGCGCAATAAGTAATATGACGCATTTCAATATACTCCTTTGATCAATTACGGATAACATCGGACCTTTCAATTTTTTATTTGTCTTTCCATGAAATTTAAAACACATAAAGTTGATTTCATTGAACGTGCTTTTGGAAGTGAAAGTTGACTTAAGAATAAAAAAAGAGTTTCGGAAGCAGTAGGGATTTCATAAGTGAGTCAGTATATACAGGATGAAACTTTGTGTAATAAATGTTTACATTCAGTTTTTAAATTTAAAACGAATATAGTTTTATACATTTTTACCAGATTTTTTTTCGTATCATTACTCAATAAAAATAGCATATATTCAGGCTAAAATTGGTGCATATAATTTAAATATTGTTTATAATGAAGAAAAAAAAATCAAGCTGCTAAAACCTTTAAGCGTCTATTCATGGCAGTCATTTCCGTACTGCTACGACGTCATTCACAGTTAACGAAGAGTCAAGTAAAACGATCATGCAAGATCTGCCATGACCATGTACATCAGCAAGTAGTTGCGTTACTGTTTAAGTCAGGCATTCAGTAAAGACCGTTAATTTCTAATATGTTCAACCGCGTCAAAACCTAGTGTAATGATTTCAATTACGTTCAGTTTAAGCTATAAAAAGTAAATGCAGCATTTATCGGTACATATAACAGAATGAATGGGAATATATAAAAGTTTATTCAAATAAATAAATATTGTAAGTAACAATGCATTCGTATTGTTTTAGATTGGCGCCTGTTTATTGGCGTGCCTAAGATCGGAGGAGACATACGGGACGCTTGGATGCATGGCGCAATGTCAACTGATCGCCTAGATAAATGCTTCGACGAGAATGCAACCATTTGCAACCAGCATTTTCGAGACCCGTTTGTTGAAAGGTGGAACACCATTGGCGTTCAAAAAGTAATATAAACTTAAATAGTGTAGTACATACTATATAATGATGAAAAATTGTGCTGTTTTATTTTGTCAAAAGTGCATATAGTAGGCACATCTTCCATTCGTAGGTATGTGTTTATTTTGGTTAGGATCCGTCCGTCCAGATGTCGTTTTTTACTTTTTCTTGTCCTGATGGATCTTAATATAACTTCGGATTATTGTTCTCATGTTAAAACCATTGCCGTGTCAAATTTCCAAGTTCTGTTTTAAGTTCAAGGTAACGCATACTTTGACTCTTATTGGGATAATCGGATGTGTCCATGGTCATGTTTCATGGGTTATAGGCACAACACAATAATATATAAATATATTATTTTATCTATATCTATTTTACTCCTTCCCAGTACGAAAACACATATATATTCTATGAACAGTATGTTAAAATAGTCATGCATACATGTTAGATAGAATAAAAAATAATGTTTTTTAATCACGCCTTCTCAGGTCAATCTCCAATAAACAACTTTGAGAGTTTACGAATGCCTGTCGATCAATCAGTTGATTATAAAAGAGGATTTGTATTAATATGTAAATATAAATGTACATGTGTATATATTTAAATCTTCGTTGATCCGGTATGTAAATTGGTATTTACGCTTGTAAACTCATTCAAAGAATGATACAAAATGTTATTTTCAAATTCATAGTTACATCCGTTTACATTAACGTTGGAAAATATTAATTAGTGTTTTATTTAAGATGATAATTTAACAATGTGGGGAATCACGTGATCAGATTCGATAACAAATGGCCGCCAATGCCTCGCTAAGAGGCAGAAATTGAGACTTAAAACAGGTACATCTACCTTATAACTTACTTGTTTTTAATCGGATGACGCCTATGATAGGGCCAGACGGAAGAGGTTTCAGCGAGTATCAACCGTTTTCCTCTGGGCGTGAAGAATATTCATGGCATATTTCGCGAATTCCTGAACCTTCAATTGTCATTGAACACGGCAAAAATTAAAATCACAGTTTTTACACTAATTAGCACTGTGTAAGAACCAGTTGTTCATGTGGACGCATTTTAGTTGACAAAAAATGGATAACTCGATTGCTCATGGCGTTATTTTCAAGGTTAGGTTGAGTTTCGAGTGGTTTTGACGATTGTTATTGAGCACGGGCATGGTCCTTATACATTTATCAAACGAAACAAAACGTAAACGATGCCGCATAAAACAGTTGATCGTTCAATCCAGTTTTAATAATTAGTGAAATTAGTGAATGTGGACTCGAAACAATCTAGACGACCAATATGTAAGGTTTTACTGTACATTTTGTGTGTTATTTAAGTCTTTATTTTAAGTCCTTGTGCGTCTTTACAGGTGAACGTGTCGTTGCATAAAAACGGAAAGCCAGCTGCCTATATTTTGTTTAATGCGACAGGACGAGATATGGTGTCCTGGTTTGACAAGTCAATGATACTAAACTCTTCGTGGAATCTCTCCGAATTATCAGAGATGGAGGTCTTTAGCATGGAAGGGTAAACTAAAAAGAAATTAATCACATTCATTTTTGGTTTTACTTTTGATGTATTAATCACGACGAATGCAGTTTCAATAAAATACATGTTCTTTTATTTTCTTAACATTTATATCAAACGGTTAGGAAATGATAGATTATCAATTGATTATATATCTCTATTGACAATAAATTATAGGAGACACAAAAGGCGGTTTTATATCAGCAAACGGCCGTTTATAGCTTGCCAAAATGAAACGATAGTCATGATGGCGATGACAGATAAGGACTATGGTTGTGCCCACGCAAAGTTTGAATCCTATCCACGATACATGTATTCAACTCTCTCTGGGGCTGCAATACCGGCTCAGGAATCAGGTAATTTGAGGATATTAGCTTATTTTCGGTAAGCGCTCGTGAACATATTCTGTTTATTTATTGAGAAAATATAATGAGTTATTAACCCGAAAAGAAAAGTTATTTTTATGTGTTGTGTATTGTTTTGTTTGCTTATTTTAACGCACACAAAGTGGGAAACATTAAACTTTATGCTTGTCCGTTTGTTCATATATAGAATATTGACATTAAGCCTTATGTGTAATGTATGATCGAAACGGAATGAATAGGGGCTTTGACAAGTTTTGTCATAAGCATGGCTCTTTGTCTGTTTTAACACAATGGAATATATCCTCCGTAAAATTGTGTGTACAAAAATATTTTTTACATATTTGATGGAAATTGCTCAAACTTGTGCAGTTGTATTGTCTTAATTCATAAATAATTGTAAATGAACAATTTGTGCTGCGACCCAATTGGTTAGAATTATCCTGTGTCTGGGTTTTTTCGACATTGGAATATAGATTCCATGCAACGCAATGTTGTGTACCCAAATCCTCTTTTACTTTCTCTTAATAGTTTTACTAAATTTAAAATATGCCACAGTTCAAATCTATTGTATGATTGTTCGATTCGTATCTGCTAATGTTCATATTTTTTACATATAAGGTGCACAAAAAGGACATTCATTTCAGGAGTTGACCTTGCCGAAACATTTGTAATTGAGGTATACTACGAAGAAAGCGAACAGAGTAACGAAGGAAAGTAAATTGTGAACGGTAATTGAAGTGTTAGTAAACATTATCGGAAACTAAAGGAAGTATTGTGTCTTGAATTGGAAGTAAACATTACTCGACACTAGAGGAAGTTCACCGTTCAAATGTTACCACAGTTTTATTCAGTTTGGTTTGTTTGTTTTGAGAATATGTGATGTGGCCAGTCCGGATGTTTCTCTTTCTTTATATTCAAGACCTGTCAAATGTCTGTCTGTCTGTTTGTCTGCCTGTTTGTCGGTCGGTCTGTCGGTCTGTCTGTCTGGGATCGAATCTTGATCTGCGGGACTGGTTGCTGTTTTCCCTCAAACATTCTTCTGTACTAATATTGGTTCCTGAAAACGAACTTCAGAGACTTTGTGAAATATAAAGATAGATAAATAAAAGGTATAAAATATACAATAAGTATATAATAAAAGGTTAAAATAAATATTTTTCATGAATAACATATCTCATTCACATCACAGACATCGAGGCACTTTTAATGAAAATCCCATTTTCAAAAGATTTTAGTGAAACACCAGCAATTGAGCCCACCAAACTCCATAAAGTAGTCTTCCTATTACCGATTAAGCAAAGTCGAGGCTGATCTGAAAAAATGCATAGGTTTTTTGCTTCAGAGATATATATTTTATTATGTATAAGTAATGTCTTGGAATACATCTTGGAATACATCAATATTATAAAGCTTTTGTAATGTGTGAGTTGTTATCTTGTTTATAAGAAATTTATTCATTCAATTATATCAATATTATCATTATATGTATTGTGTGTGTTTTTTATCTTGTTTATTAGTAATGTCTTCAATTATATCAATACTATGATGCTAATGTATTGTGTGTGTTGTGTATCTTAGTTATAAGTTATTTCTTCAATTATATCAATATAATCATGCCATTACAGTGTGTGTTTTTTATCCTTCTCATTAGTTATGTCTTATAAGTAATATATTCACGCTATTGTATTGTGTGTGTTTTGTATCTTGTTTATAAGTAATTCCTTCGAATATATCAATATGTTCATGCTATTGTGTTGTGTTTTTTTTATCTTTTGTATAAGTAATGACTTTGAAAATAGCAATACTGTTGTGCTATAAAAAGAATATGCTTAAGAGCTTCAATAAAACATTGTCTAAGTAAATTAATGTTTTCAAATAAACTGAGATTCCAAAATTATAAGACTATATTTAAAAGCGCGATAGTAAATAAACGTTTAAAGTTTGTAAATTGTAAATTGTTTCATACATTATTTTTAATTTGCCTTTTATGTCATTGACCATTTTTGGAATGAATTGTATCTGTTTCTGCAGTATCCACTGAACAGTGATTACAGAAATAAAAAATGTATCCGTTTATTTTATATTAACCCATCTCAATATAAATTAGACAAGTCATTAGTTTCGTGTCAAAAAATCGGTAATTTCTATTGTATGTAAATGAATAAAAGAAGCTTTTGTTATAGGAAAAACGATTCTCAATAAATCTGATTAGATAAATTGGTATTACCGCCTCTATATAACTTAATGTTGTTGGCATCGCATGTGTTTTTTTCTATTCTTAATTTACTATTTAATTGTATAAAATATTATGTTGTTATATATATTTACGGGACAAAAATAATATTTACATTAATATATGAAGACGCTGTACTGTTGTTTAAGTCTGAATACACTATTTGTATGTCTGTTTGTCTGTCAATCTGTTAAAAAGCCGAATAGAAATGTCAGCAGAGTTCTTCATTATACTCATACAATATTTGGTATGACATTAAAAACGGAGCATTACAATATGTATTCATTGTGAAAAATATACAACGATAACGTTTGTTGTTTCTATTTCATTTCAACATCAACAATGACCTCTTTCGCTGGTGTAACACATTAATAACTGTTCCTGTAACATGGAACATGCTAGTGCACCTAAGTCTTCATATAGTGGTATATACGTCATCAACCAGTAATTGGAGCAAGATGTTGCACCGACCTCACGAAAATAACAGGCGAAGATATACACCATATACGAATTTATAAATTACGTATTTTATATTATTGTTTTTAATTTTTCATTTCTATTGAGGAGCTGTTTTTTCTTGAACAAAAACAAAACTCCTTACAAATAAAGCATATATAAGAAATAACAGTACTTCTAATATGTGAGTATTACAAGAAAGCGGACTGGCATAGTCATGATGCATTTATTAAAAGACAAACTTCAACATTACTGAAACCGTATTACTTGACTTGCGGAAAACATTTAAAACAATAAAACGTACTCGTAATGAAATGAATTTTGTTCAAGGATATATTGTGTTAAAACGATTTGTCAATACTGCTCATTATATGTATGTGTTTAAAGTTTCGAGAAAATTCACCTCTTCACCTTCTTGTCTATCAAATGTTATTTGGCAAAAAAAGTAACCAGTAATTAGAAAAAAAACTAGTTAATCGCGTGTAAGTGTAGGTAAGCCTCTGATCATTAATTGTTATTGTTTTACATTTTGTCTCATTAGCCTGCGATGGCCTCAGCCTATAAGTCACACTGTTCAGAGTCAATCGCTGCGAACGGTAGATCACGACATAAGTCATTAAAACGAATTACAAACAAATAACTCCAGATCTAGTACTCCGAATCGTTTTTTATTTACCGATAAAAATTGATTAATCGAATTGTATTGTTCATAACTATTTGTTAAGTTAGAATTTTACTGAATTAAAACCAAAAAAGGACACCAATTGTTCTAAACATAAAAGTGGATTTAACATTGGCGGCAAAATACTTGCTAGAAGTTTAGACCCTCCAACCACGTTTGTACTACTGGGACGTTTGCTACCATCCACTTGATGTTGCTCCGCGTCTTCTCGAGCGCTTGGTCGAACGCACGTGCTCCGGACCCGAGATCGTTCTTGCTCTCTATGAACGCTTTCAACTGTCAACACCGACATGATGTTATGTCATGATATGATTGTATAACATAGCAAACATGTTAAAAATGACATTCTGTGGTTAATATAATATTTATGATACTACAATATTAAATGAAACACTTTAATCTCAAAGATAATAAGAGTTCTGTGTTTTATAAGCCTACATCAAGAGGGTATTTGATTATAAAAATGTTCACGGACAACTGATTTTAAATTAATGTTTGAAGATGTATTAACACATTTTTTTTTCCATTTGAACAATATAGCTACATTATTGTGTATATATAGTATATATTCACGTAACAATACACTTTACATAGAAAGGAAGTGGATATACGAGTTCACTGAGTTAGTATTGTCATAGAAAATATGCAAGACTAGAATCTCAAGACGACAATGAACAGAGCTACATGTTAATAAAATAAACATAAAATATAACTAGAAGTGGCGCGGCAGAGGCCGACGCGTATCCCCACGACGCATAGATGATATATTAAAAGGCAATTTTGGGTCGGCAAGGCATATGTTGGTGGGGCGCCGGGGTGGGTAATGTGGACATGGCTGGTCGAGATAGACCGTGTTGCATAAGAGATGTTCAGTATTAATTTGAAGTCAACTGGTGAATAAATGAAGAAGTTATGTTAAAACAAAATTTTGGGTACGAAAGAAAATTGGGTACGAAAATTTCGGGTACGAACAAATTATGCCAAAAAAATTTTGGGTACAAAAAAAATAATTTAGTACGAAAACAAATGTGGGTACGAAAGAAAATGTGGGTACGAAAACAAATTTGGGTACGAAAAAATATTTGGGTACGAAAATTTTGTGTACGAAACAAAATAAACAAAATTTGGCTACGAAAAAAAAAAATTGAGTAGGAAAAAAAAATTGGGTTTGTTGGAAAACAAATTTAGGTACGAAACAAAATTTGGGTACGAAAACAAATTTTTTGTACGAAACAAAAATTGGGTGCGAACAAATTTGGGTACGAAAAGAAATTTGGGTACGAAAAAAAAGTACGAAAACAAATTTGGGTACGAAAACAAATTTGGGTACGAAAAAAAATTAGGTACGAAAAAAAATTGGGTACGAAAAATTTTGGGTTCGAAAAAAAATTGGGGGTACGGGGAAGTAGTACCCGTGGACCTCTCCATAAATTTGAAAGAGGACAGGAACCAAGCTGCCTTTACCTTTATCAATGGCCCTGGGGTGGGTAATGTGGACATGGATGGTCGAGATAGACCGTGTTGTCATAAGAGATGTTCAGTATTAATTTCATGTGGTGAATAAATGAAGAAGTTATGTTAAAGCAAAATTTTGGGTGGGCGTGGTCGGACACTATCTCCTCCTACACCATTTGCACTAGAACCTTCAAACTTACACACATGGTAGCTATGAGCATATGTGCGACGATGCACTATTTTGATCTGACCCCTGGGTCAAAAGTAATTATCATGTGCGTCTCATGTTGTCAGTTAAATGAGTTTATTTTACCCATTTATTTACCCATAAGTTTTGACCCGGGGGTCAGATCAAAATTCCAAATAGTGCACCGTCGCACATATGCTCATAGCTACCATGTGTGCAAATTTCAAGGTTCTAGTGCTTATAGTGTAGGATGAGAAAGTGTCCAGGACAGACAGACAGAAAGCGGAGATCAATACAATATCCAAACGCATTTACAAACGTGGGGATAATAAATCATAAAACTGGAATGAGAATAATTGGGCAAAAGTAGCATCATAGGCATTGTCTGGAACAACGCAACATATAATATATATCGTCATGCACACCATTTAGGCTTCATGCGAGCAAAAATACAAAAATTACAGTGTCATGCAAGTCCACCATCGGCTGTTCTTTACAACGGTAATCACGAAACAAACAATTACACGGACTTAAAAGTCCGTCATAAACTGTAATCTACAACTACATTAATTGTAAATTAATGATCGAAATGGATGTTTGAAGAATCTACATAAGAAAATACCTCGAGTTATCTTTAGATCTTACATACGCATAAACGTTAAATGGAGTCTTCAAAATAACCTGTATGGGTAAGAAGTCGGTAAATCCTATCTACACGGAAATTCGTTTGTATATCCTGTTTGCATGAATAAGGGTAGATAGGCTGTACAACCGTCCCACATTACAAGCAAGGTTCGAGCATCATTACGCTACCAGCATTGCTTCATGTTCACTTTCAACAAGCATGGACAACGCTAGAATCATGGTTAGATGCTCACTTTTCTTCAAGCATGGTTACATTGTCACTACGCTACAAGCTCGGTTATACGGTAACTACGCTACACGCATAGTTATATGGTTACCACGCTACAAGCATAGTTATATGATCACTACGATACACGATGAAACTGCTATATAGTCAAAGATAATTGTGTGATTACATTATCACTTTGCTACGTATAAGGTTTCATGTCGGGTTACATGGTAACTATGATGCAAAGTAGTTAAATAGTCTCTATGCTGCTGCGTATAATTACACGGTCACTATGCTAAATGCCGCCGCATCTACCTGACTCAGGTCGAACTCGGAGTTGAAGGAGGCGGTGAGGCCGCTGATCAGTTTGGTGAAGTCGAACGCACCACCGCCGAACCTAAAACACGATGAATGGTTAGTAGATGTATGTATCTGTCTGCACATGTACATACGTTTTATGTCTGCAATGGGAATGGTGTAGAGTGTTTTTATGAAGTATATGTTGTTAGTGCAGCATCTATTAACGTATGCAAAGGTTTTGGTCTGCAGTCCGTTCTACTCAAAGGGGTATATATAGGATAGACTCGCAGTAGCATCGGGATATGAAATAAAACGTCTACCCGAACGTTATTTCGGAATTAACGTAAAATGCTTAGTCCATTAAATAATAGTATTCTACTAAGGGAAGTGGTGCTGTACAAACAGTTCAGAGTACATAGAGGCATTTCACTACAGGAAGTGGTATTGTGTACATAATACGGTTTGCATTAATTTTTATGTTTTACAGTGTAGAGTAAAGGTTTTACACCGTAATATAAAGTGCTGTCCTGCACATATGTTCTTTGTAGAGTCTTTTATAAACAGGCAATACACTACACGATGTAAGTGGTGTTTTGTACATAGCATATGTTCTGTGTACGTTTTAAAGAGATATTAATGTTATGAATAGCTATAACACCACACGATTTTAGTGGAGTCCACAAGATATGTTCTTTGTACAGCCTGTTATAACGAGGTTTTACACAACACGATATAAGTTGTGTCCTGTACATATGTTATGTACGTTATAAAGAGCTTTTAATGTTATTAAGAGTTATAACACTATACACGATTTTAGTGGACTCCTGTTATAAAGAGGTATTAAACTACACGATGTGAGTGGTATCCTGTGCACGGTTCTTTGTACAATATGTTAAACATAGGCATTATACTACACGATGTGGGTGTAGTCATGTGACACTTTTGATGAATGTCTATTTAATAGAGGTATTAAACTACACGATGTTAGTGGTTTCCTGTACATAGTTCGTTGAACAGGTTGTTTATAGAAGTATTACACTATACGATAGGAGTGCTGTCCTGTTAACATATTCCTTGTAAAGTATGTTATAAAAAGGTATAACACCCCATGTTGTGAGTGGTGTCATGTACATAGTTCTGTGTTCAGTTTGTTATATTAAGGTTTCACACTACACGATGTGCGTGGTGTCATGTACATATGTTCTGTGTTCAAACAAACATGTATGCAAGACCGTTCTTATTTAACGTGGACATTATTAAACTTCCCATATAAAATGAATAGCCGTATTTGCAATCAAACAATTGTGAAAGTATGTGTGTGTGATATATGTTAACGCGGACAAATTGATTAGCATTCGTATTCAACATTCGCATGTATAAACCACATGCATGCCTTCAGCTGGGCTAGCAATAAATTCACTAATGTACAGATGCAGCAACTAGGTTGTTATTTTAAACTACAATATTGGACCCCTTTCAGTAAATCTTGTAAAGAAAACATGTTTAATTGGGAGATGCTCTGATATATGCGTGCAATATATGTATCCTGGAAAAGCAATCTTTCGAAAAACCCACTAAGCTGCTGGTAGAAATAAAGCTGACCCTTTTAAAATCCTTTGAAAATCACACACCATATCAACCATTATTATGTAAATGAATGAATCATTGGTGGATATTATGGACCAGCGTTTTTTGTACCTAGGGGTTAGTGGGTTTCGTTAAACTTGAGAGAATTCCGGGATCAGTCTATTGGGAGATGCTCCGATATATGCGTGCAATTGAAACATTGAAACTGTAACTTATCCATGCGCTAACTATGCTTTTGTTGACATGAAATTTAATTGTGATAATTCAAGGTATGGTAGAATGCGTACATCTTCACCGGTACATATGGCGTCCTTCACATGTACTTACCTGTCAAGGAAGAAGTTCCATGTATCTCTGAATAGGTCCCACGCAAGCGACCTGCAACACGTACACGGAATGAACACACTAGCTAACGATTAAACTAAGAGAAAGTAAGCACGAAATGTGGTCTTCGGTCTTCTTCTCTTTCAGTCACTAGTGTGTGTGTGTGATACAGGTAGTTCTATTTAAAATCTCATACTCTGACGGATATCAATATGAGGCATAGATGTATCATATAGTGGGATCGTTTAAAAACAAGCAAATGTTAAGCCAGAGGTGTGCATACTTAGAAAACAATTAACATGTTCTTGAAAAAAAAGCGTTGCGTAAGAGTCGGTACCTGCCGATGGTGTTCCGGGATATGTGGAGGATCACAAAGACTGCGTCATTTCGCCGGATGACGGCCTGGTTGCTCTGGTCCATCGCCATCAGCAGGTATCTGTGATAAAGCAAAGTACACGTGTAAGGGCGAGGAGTGCATCTTTAATATCGCAGTAGACTTATACTCCATAATGACGGGTTTGGGTATATTCATGTATACGTTTCGAGCAAACGTAGCAAGCCTACGGATTTAAATTGATTCTGATCCAGGTAATACTTTTATTTTTAAACTTGACCGCAAAGACCATAGTTTTTCGTCGCTCTGGGACCTACCTACTTAGCACCCAGGACTGCCGGGAGCAAGCGAGGGCCGCCAAAAGATGCGACTTCTCGGCGACAAGGTTTTCGATGCGGTATCGCGCAAGTGCAAACTCCCAGTCCTCGAGCGTCCCCTCCGCCACCGCCGTACAGTACACCGTGCTCTTGATGCCTGGATCCACCCTGCAACATCAAATCACAAGGTCTTTGTGTGCAGTACACCACACAAAACCATCACATAGCAAAGTAAATGTGTACAGTAAACCACCCTGCAACATCACATCTCAGAGTCATAATGTTCAGTATACCATCCTGCAACGTTAAGTACACCACCCTTCAAGATAACATGGCATGGTCACTGTGTTCAGTACACCCCCATGCAGCATTTAATAGCACAGAAAATGCGTGCAGTACAACATTCTGCAATAAATGGCAGAGACAATATGTGCAATACCCAACCCTGCAATATCTCATAGAAGGGTCAAAGAGTACACTACCTTGCAACATCACAATGCATGGTCAATGTGTTAAACGTAGCAACATCACATAGATTATTAAAATTGTGCAATTAAACACCATGCAACATCACATAGCATGGTCAATATGTGAAGAACACCCACCTGCAATATGATGTTGCACGTTGGTGTACTGCACGCATTGACCTTGCCATATAAGGTTGCAGGATGGTGTATACTTCACTTTTCCGCTGCTATTAGATGTTTTTGGGTGCTGTTCTGCACACATTGACCTTGCCATATTAAGTTGCAGGATCGTGTATTCTTCACGTTGTCGTTGCTATGATATGTTTTGGGTGGTGTGCTGCACACATCGACCTTGCTAAATTAATTGCAGGATGGTGTATTATTCTCTTTGCCGCTGCTATGATATGTTTTGGGTGGTGTACTGCACACATCGACCTCGCCATATTAGGTTACAGGATGGTGTATTCTTCAATTTGCCGCTGCTAATAGATGTTCTTTAGTGGTAATCTGCACACATTAACCTTGCTATATTAAGTTGCAGGATGGTGTATTCTTCACTTTACCGCTGCTTTGAGATGTTTTTGGATGGTGTTCTGCACACATTTAGTCTGCCTTACGATGTTTCTGTGTTGTGTACAGAAACATCGACCATGCTTTATGATGCTAAAGGGTGGTGAAAGCTACACTATGACAGTGCTATGAGACGTTGACGATTGATGTACTGCACACGTTAAATCTGCAATTTGATGTTGCAGGGTGGTGTATTGCACACATGCACTCTGCAATTTGATGTTGCAGGGTGGTGTATTGCACACATGCACTCTGCAATTTGATGTTGCAGGGTGGTGTATTGCACACATGCACTCTGCAATTTGATGTTGCAGGGTGGTGTATTGCACACATGCACTCTGCAATTTGATGTTGCAGGGTGGTGTATTGCACACATGCACTCTGCAATTTGATGTTGCAGGGTGGTGTATTGCACACATGCACTCTGCAATTTGATGTTGCAGGGTGGTGTATTGCACACATGCACTCTGCAATTTGATGTTGCAGGGTGGTGTATTGCACACATGCACTCTGCAATTTAATGTTGACGAGCGGTGTACTTCACACATAAACCATGCTATGCGACATTTCAGGACACTGTCAAAGTGTATACAACCCTGCAACATAAATGGTTCATTGTGTACAATGACGTGCATTATCCCATAGAAAAGCCAATGTGTACGTTACCCTGCAACATCACATCACAAAGTTAATAAATGCCGACTCGCGGCCATCCATCCACTCCTTGAGCGCCTATACTCACGGGTTATAATCGGGCTTATCCCTCCATAGCCTGAACAGCCTCTTGGCCTCATCAATACAATCATGGATGCCATACGCACATGCGAGGTCAGTTATGACGGAACGTACGTACCTGCAACCAATCAGCGATCCATGGCAACATATTGGGACACACTCGTAAATAGAACGGTTAAAATACCTTAATATACAGTTTTGATAGAGTTTTTGTTTAAACAAAAATCACTGAATCATTGATTCAGGATAGTAAGAACCAACGAAATTACAGGATTTTATCTGAATTGTTGAACATACAATCTTAATGGTCGCCACAACGTTTATAAAGCGCCAAAACTTCATTATACTTGTTAAACTACACGTATACGCGCTTTTAAGTCGTTGTCAAATACTATAAATGATAATCAACCCTGTCCCCATGAAATATATAAACAAACAACGCACACACACTTAAACTACATGCCTAAGCTCTTTTAAGACGCTGTAAAATACTATACTCACAAATCAATCCTGTGTCCATGAATGATATGAACAAACAACACACACATACTTTGCACCAGAATGCATATCTTAATGTAAAATCCGTACATGCAATTTTACAACATAGGCAAGATCATAACTTGGATACAACCGTCTATCCCGACATAGTCCGAATTCCAAACAAAAAAAACTCGACAGAATCTCCAACAATGGTATGGGTTAAAACATGACTGTCGGTAATGCTCGACCGATGTAACTAATGTTCCGGTTTTACCAATTCTGCAATTGCTGCCGACTAAGTCCCCATAATCCTAACTGTTCATAATATGAACCGTACCCATATCGGGACGCTGCAAGGTCGCATACTCAAGATTACGCTTCATGTAAGTGTACGTAATGTCAGGTAATACAAATAAACTTACGACCCGAGATGAGTCGCGCCAGTGTTATTCATCGTCAACTCCTTGAATATGCCCTCAGTCTTGTTCCGCATAAAATTCTGCAAGCAGAGAATAAACACTTAGAATCGTAACACATACGTGGAATGTTTTATTAAATGGGAATATTATACATGAGTTTATAATTAAACTTATGTATATATCGACATTATAAGCACTCAAAAAGTACTAAAGTTTGACAACATTGCATGACATTCTGAAAAGGGAACCTCCTCATACCCTTTATGGTCGAAAGATATATGCCATATGCCATCAAGACAAACGAGTTATGTGGAGGTTCACTCCACAGCTGATATACTCACACTGAAGGAGCCGTACAGCGGGTGTCTGGCCAGCATGGAGTTAACGAAAGACAGTCGCGAGGAGGCAGCCGCCCAGGGCACGTACTCACGCTCCTTGTCCAGGTAGTTGGTCGTCTGCAGTGCCACCTCCATCGCCAGATCACCGGATTGTGCCAGGCTCCATGCGTCGTTGATGATCTGCGCGCGGTTGATCGCATGGATCACCTAGCAATTATCGTTGTATTTATTATTCGTTCAATGAAAAAGAACGGATAAAGAACAAAATAGATAAATTACAATTTATTTGAACTATAACCACACTTATACTGAGGACTAAAACTACTTTTCCGTTCGAAAATGTCGTTTTGAACAGTCCTTGAAAAATGGATCACACATCACAATTTCGAATGGAGATTATTTTTTTTTAAATTTCAGTCATATTTAAATTTGACTTAATGGTCGCCTGTTCAATTTGTTAGATAACCGGATGACATACCGTGTGGTTATTTACGAGCTGATTTATAAGCATATCCCAGTTCGTCCTGTCGTAATTCACTCGGTAGTATCCGTACTGCATCGGGTTGCCTAGCACCCATCCGTCCCTTGGAGCCGGGATAGCGTTGTCCATGACAACCACTGAAATAGTTCTTTGTGCGTAACTGTCTAGTCAATGTTTTGACTTTTCCCCCTTTGGAAAAAATACCGACAGGGGACTCAAATGAGTATATATTTTAATTGCATTGGATAATTTGAGTGAACTTTCCGCTTCCGCAGCCATTCCTTGTTGGAAATATGACTTACCGCTTGCTGACAACTGTTTTGAATGTGTTCCAAGCTTAACCTCGAACGGCTTATTTGTCATTCAATTTACCATTATTCATTCACCATTTTACTAAAACGTGTCAGTCGTTTAATGAAATTCGTCTCATATTCGTGAGGTAATGCTAAATTACTCTCGGGAAGAGATATACTGTTCTATAAATAGCACAGTCCCATCATAATGGCTAATGCTGTAATACATACGCATATAAGTCTACGGATTTCTGTACAATTAATACGCCGTATGTAATTTAATATCATGACATATAAAAAAAGTTAAACTCAATGGAAGATTCTAGTTACTCCGAGCCTAATGGAACAGAATTGCAACTCTAGTTGTATTATAAACGGAGCCGAAAAGTTCTGAGGACTGACCGACCGTCCGAAAAAAAGGTGCAATAAAATATATTCCCTTTTTTTCGAAGGGGGCGGAGGCATAAAAAACCATATCAAATTAACCATAGATGGTAGACCTCGTGTTGATGTATACATATGTTTAGTAATATTATAACAATATTTATCGGTATATAATGGTATATGAAGAAGTGAGCAATACGCGCTATTTAATCAAGCGTATTATTTATACTGGTTTACATATCTGTTGCATTATAAATTTGCAAACGCCGAATATAACTTAAAAGAAAATTCTTATTTTAATTAAAAAAAAAACAAAAAAAACAACGATTGGCTTTTTTATATTACATAATTGTTAATGCAGTCATACGAATTTCTCGTTTTAATGATGAACGAAATTCCCTTTTTAATAAAAAAAAACCGACTAACTATTTCCTGTTTTGTGCAGCCACGTGATGTCTTTGGATGTCACATCAAATCTTGGTTTGTAGCTGGTGGTGTATGTGAATGGGATCTCCCATTTGTACCTGTACGCAAGAAGCAGTACATGTAGTGATCAAAACACCCTTTGATATATTGCACGTAAAATATCAGTCATTACACAGTGGTGTACGTAATTTCTGAAATATTCCATTGATTTCCTAATATAAATGTGATAATGAATCAGAGCATCCTTTGCGCTATTATTAAATTATTAATTTCACGGAATACTTCGGTACTAAAGCGTTCTTGGTTAAATCATTTCAATTGACAAGCATCAGACGTGTTTACCCGAAAGGCGAGAGGTATTTTCCCGGATCCGTTGCGTAAGGGTCCTGCAGGTACCTGCTCTGTGCAAGGCTCATCCGCCCCTGCTGGCTGTGAGACACCATGACGGCGGGATAGTTCATCTGCAGCGTCCAGGTGTCCATAATCTCCTTCACGTTGAAGGCAGAGCGCTGAAAGACAGGCACTGTGTGTAGTACTACGTGCGCGATCAAAGACAGGCACTGTGTGTAGTACTACGTGCGCGATCAAAGACAGTCACGGTGTGTAGCACTACGTGCACGATCAAAAACAGGCACTGTGTGTAGTACTACGTGCGCAATCAAAGACAGGCACTGTGTGTAGTACTACGTGCGCGATCAAAGACAGGCACGGTGTGTAGTACTACATGCACGATCAAAGACAGGCACGGTGTGTAGTACTACGTGCGCGATCAAAGACAGGCACTGTGTGTAGTACTACGTGCGCGATAAAAGACAGGCATGGTGTGTAGTACTACATGCACGATCAAAGACAGGCACGGTGTGTAGTACTACGTGCGCGATCAAAAACAGGCACTGTGTGTAGTACTACGTGCACGATCAATGCAGTCAAGGTGTGTAGTACTACGTGCGCGATCAATGACACCCATTGTATGTAGTACTACTTGCGCGATCAATGACAGTCACTGTGTGTAGTACTACGTGCGCGATCAAAGACAGGCACTGTGTATAGAACTACATGCACGATCAATGCAGTCACTGTGTGTAGTACTACGTGCGCGATCAATGACAGTCACTGTGTGTAGTACTGCGTGCGCGATCAAAGACAGGCACGGTGTGTAGTACTTCGTGCGCGATCAAAGACAGGCACGGTGTGTAGTACTTCGTTCGCGATCAAAGCAGTCACTGTGTGTAGTACTACGTGCGCGATCAATGCAGTCACTGTGTGTAGTACTACGTGCGCGATCAAAGACAGGCACGGTGTGTAGTACTACGTGCGCGATCAAAGACAGGCACTGTGTGAAGTACTACATGCACGATCAAAGACAGGCACGGTGTGTAGTACTACATGCACGATCAAAGACAGGCACTGTGTGTAGTACTACGTGCGCGATCAAAGACAGGCACTGTATGTAGTACTACGTGCGCGATCAAAGACAGGCACTGTGTGTAGTACTACGTGCGCGATCAAAGACAGGCACGGTGTGTAGTACTACGTGCGCGATCAAAGACAGGCACGGTGTGTAGTACTACGTGCGCGATCAAAGACAGGCACGGTGTGTAGTACTACGTGCGCGATCAAAGACAGGCACTGTGTGAAGTACTACGTGCGGGATCAAAGACAGGCACGGTGTGTAGTACTACGTGCGAGATCAAAAACAGGCACGGTGTGTAGTACTACATGCACGATCAAAGACAGGCACGGTGTGTAGTACTTCATGCACGATCAAAGACAGGCACTGTGTGTAGTACTACGTGCGCGATCAAAGACAGGCACTGTGTGTAGTACTACATGTACGTGCGCGAACAAAGATAGGCAATGTGTATAGAACTACGTGCACGATCAATGCAGTCACTGTGTGAAGTACTACGTGCACGATCAATGACAGTCACTGCGTGTAGTACTACGTGCGCGATCAATGAAGTCACTACTACGTGCACGATGAATGCAGTCACTGTGTGTAGTACTTCGTGCGCGATCAAAGACAGTCACGGTGTGTAGTACTTCGTGCGCGATCAATGAAAGTCACTGTGTGTAGTACTTCGTGCGCGATCAAAGACAGTCACTGTGTGTAGTACTTCGTGCGCGATTAATGAAAGTCACTGTGTGTAGTACTACGTGCGTGATCAAAGACAGTCACTGTGTGTAGTACTACGTGCAGGATCAATGACAGTCACTGTGTGTAGTACTACGTGCGCGATCAATGACAGTCACTGTGTTTATTACTACGTGCGCGATCAATGAAAGTCACTGTGTGAAGAACTACGTGCGCGATCAATGCAGTCACTGTGTGTAGTACTACNCGTGCGCGATCAATGACAGTCACGGTGTGTAGTACTACGTGCGCGATCAATGACAGTCACTGTGTTTATTACTACGTGCGCGATCAATGACATTCACGTTGTGTATGACTACGTGCGCGATCGATGACAGACACGGTGTGTATTACTACGTGCGCGATCAATGACAGTCACGGTGTTAATTACTACGTGCGCGATCAATGACATATACGGTGTGTATGACTACGTGCGCGATCGATGACAGTCACTGTGTGTATTACTACGTGCGCGATCAATAACAGTCACGGTATGTAGTACTGCGTGCGCGATCAATGACAGGCTAGGTGTGTATTACTACGTTCGCGATCAATGACAGTCACGGTGTTTATTACTACGTGCGCGAGCAATGACAGTCATGGTGTGTAGTACTGCGTGCGCGATCAATGGCAGGCACGGTGTGTATTACTACGTGCGCGATCAATGACAGTCACGGTGTTTATTACTACGTGCGCGATCAATGACAGGCACGTTGTGTATTACTACGTGCGCGATCGATGCCAGTCACTGTGTGTAGTACTACGTGCGCGATCGATGACAGTCACTGTGTGTAGTCATATGTGCGCGATCAATGACAGTCACGGTGTGTATTACTACGTGCGCGATCGATGACAGTCACGGTGTGTAGTACTAAGTGAGCGATCGATGACAGTCACTGTGTGTAGCACTACGTGCGCGATCAATGACAGTCACGGTGTGTATTACTACGTGCGCGATCGATGACAGTCACGGTGTGTAGTACTACGTGCGCGATCGATGACAGTCACTGTGTGTAGTACTACATGCACGATCAATGCAGTCACTGTGTGTAGTACTACGTGCACGATCAATGCAGTCACTGTATGTAGTACTACGTGCACGATCAATGACAGTCACGGTGTGTAGTACTAAGTGCGCGATCGATGACAGTCACTGTGTGTAGTACTACGTGCGCGATCAATGACAGTCACTGTGTGTAGTACTACGTGCGCGATCAATGACAGTCACTGTGTGTAGTACTACGTGCGCGATCAATGACAGTCACTGTGTGTAGTACTACGTGCGCGATCAATGACAGTCACTGTGTGTAGTACTACGTGCGCGATCAATGACAGTCACTGTGTGTAGTACTACGTGCGCGATCAATGACAGTCACTGTGTGTAGTACTACGTGCGCGATCAATGACAGTCACTGTGTGTAGTACTACGTGCGCGATCAATGACAGTCACTGTGTGTAGTACTACGTGCGCGATCAATGACAGTCACTGTGTGTAGTACTACGTGCGCGATCAATGACAGTCACTGTGTGTAGTACTACGTGCGCGATCAATGACAGTCACTGTGTGTAGTACTACGTGCGCGATCAATGACAGTCACTGTGTGTAGTACTACGTGCGCGATCAATGACAGTCACTGTGTGTAGTACTACGTGCGCGATCAATGACAGTCACTGTGTGTAGTACTACGTGCGCGATCAATGACAGTCACTGTGTGTAGTACTACGTGCGCGATCAATGACAGTCACTGTGTGTAGTACTACGTGCGCGATCAATGACAGTCACTGTGTGTAGTACTACGTGCGCGATCAATGACAGTCACTGTGTGTAGTACTACGTGCGCGATCAATGACAGTCACTGTGTGTAGTACTACGTGCGCGATCAATGACAGTCACTGTGTGTAGTACTACGTGCGCGATCAATGACAGTCACTGTGTGTAGTACTACGTGCGCGATCAATGACAGTCACTGTGTGTAGTACTACGTGCGCGATCAATGACAGTCACTGTGTGTAGTACTACTCGCGCGATCAATGACAGTCACTGTGCGTACTTCTACGTGCGAGATCAATGCAGTCACTGTGTGTATTACTACGTGCGCGATCAATAGCAGGCACTGTGTGAAGTATAACGTGCGCGATCAAAGACAGACACTGTGTGTAGTACTACGTGCGCGATCAATGACAGTCACTGTGTGTAGTACTACTCGCGCGATCAATGACAGTCACTGTGCGTACTTCTACGTGCGAGATCAATGCAGTCACTGTGTGTATTACTACGTGCGCGATCAATAGCAGGCACTGTGTGAAGTATAACGTGCGCGATCAAAGACAGACACTGTGTGTAGTACTACGTGCGCGATCAAAGACAGACACTGTGTGTAGTACTACTCGCGCGATCAATGACAGTCACTGTGCGTACTTCTACGTGCGCGATCAATGCAGTCACTGTGTGTATTACTATATGTACGTGCGTGATCAATGACAGTCAGTGTGTTTATTACTACGTGCGCGATCAATGACAGCCACTGTGTGTAGTACTACGTGCGCGATCAATGACAGCCACTGTGTGTAGTACTACGTGCGCGATTAATAGCAGGCACTGTGTGTAGTATTACGTACGCGATCAATGACAGTCACTGTGTGTAGTACTACGTACGCGATCAATGACAGTCACTGTGTGTAGTACTACGTGCGAGATCAATGACAGTCACTGTGTGTAGTACTACGTACGCGATCAATGACAGTCACTGTGTGTAGTACTACGTGCTTGATCAATGACAGTCACTGTGTGTAGAACTACGTGCGCGATCAAAGACAGACACTGACTGTAGTACTACGTGCGCGATCAATGACAGTCACTGTGTGTAGTACTACGTGCGCGATCAATGCAGTCACTGTGTGTAGTACTACGTGCGAGATCAATGACAGTCACTGTGTGTAGTACTACTTGCGCGATCAATGACAGTCACTGTGTGTAGTACTACGTGCGCGATCAATGACAGTCATGGTGTGTAGCACTACGTGCGCTATCAAGACAGGAACTGTGTGTAGTTCTACATGCGCGATCAATGAAAGTCACGGTGTGTAGTACTACGTGCGAGATCAATGACAGTCACTGTGTGTAGTACTACGTGCGCGATCGATGACAGTCACTGTGTGTAGTACTACGTGCGCGATCAATGACAGTCATGGTATGTAGTACTACGTGCGAGATCAATGACAGTCACTGTGTGTAGTACTACGTGCGCGATCAATGACAGTCACTGTGTGTATTACTACGTACGCGATCAATGACAGTCATGGTATGTAGTACTACGTGCGAGATCAATGACAGTCACTGTGTGTATTACTACGTACGCGATCAATGTCAGTCTGTGTGTATTACTACGTGCGCGATCAATGACAGTCACTGTGTTTATTACTACGTACGCGATCAATAACAGTCACTCTGTGTAGTACTTCGTGCGAGATCAATGACAGTCACTGTGTGTAGTACTACGTGCGCGATCAATGACAGTCACTGTGTGTAGTACTACTTGCGCGATCAATGACAGTCACTGTGTGTATTACTACGTACGCGATCAATGACAGTCACTGTGTGTATTACTACGTACGCGATCAATGACAGTCACTGTTTGTAGTACTACGTGCGCGATCAATGACAGTCACTGTGTGTAGTACTACGTGCGCGATCAATTGCAGGCACTGTGTGTAGAACTACGTGCGAGATCAATGACAGTCACTGTGTGTAGTACTACGTACGCAATCAATGACAGTCACTTGTGTAGTACTACGTGCGCGATCAATGACAGTCACTGTGTGTATTACTACGTACGCGATCAATGACAGCAACTGTGTGTAGTACTACGTGCGAGATCAATGACAGTCACTGTGTGTAGTACTACGTGCGCGATCAATGACAGTCACTGTGTGTAGTACTACGTGCGCGATCAATGACAGTCACTGTGTGTAGTACTACTTGCGCGATCAAAGACAGACACTGTGTGTAGTACTACGTGCGTGATCAATGACAGTCATTGTGTTTATTACTACGTGCGCGATCAATGACAGTCACTGTGAGTAGTACAACTGTCGCGATCAATGACAGTCACTTTATTCGGCTATACATTCACGATCAATGACAGTCACTTTATGCGGCTATACATACGCGATCAATGACAGTCACTTTATGTGACTATACATACACGATAAATAACAGTCACTTTATGCGGCTATACATACACAATCAATAACAGTCACTTTATGCGGCTATACATACACGATCAATGACAGGCACTTTATATGCGGCTATACATACACGATCAATGACAGTCACTTTATGCGGCTATACATACGCGATCAATGACAGTCACTTTATGTGGCTATACATACATGATCAATGACAGTCACTTTATGCGGCTATACATACACGATCGATGACAGTCACTTTATGTGGCTATACATACGCGATCAATGACAGTCACTTTATGCGACTATACATACACGATCAATGACAGTCACTTAATGCGGCTATACATACGCGATCAATGACAATCACTTTATGCGGCTATACATACACGATCAATGACAGTCACTTTATGCGGCTATACATACACGATCAATGACAATCACTATATGCGGCTATATATACACGATCAATGACAATCACTTTATGCGGCTAAACAAACACGATCAATGCCAATCACTTTATGCGACTATACATACACGATCAATAACAGTGACTTTATCCGGCTATACATACACGATCAATGACAGTCACCTTATGCGGCTATATATACACGATCAATAACAGTGACTTTATCCGGCTATATAAACACGATTAATGCCAATCACTTTATGCGGCTATACATACACGATCAATGACAGTCACTTTATGCGGCTAAACATACACGATCAATGACAATCACTTTATGCGGCTATATATACACGATCAATGACAATCACTTAATGCGACTATACAAACACGATAAATGACAATCACTTTTTGCGGCTATACATACACGATCAATAACAGTCACTTTATCCGGCTATACATACACGATCAATGACAGTCACTTTATGCGGCTATACATACACGATCATTGACAGGCACTTTATGCGGCTTTACATACGCGATCAATTACTGGCACTTTATGCGGCTATACATACGCAATCAATGACAATCACTTTATGCGGCTATACATACGCGATCAATGACAATCACGTTATGCGGATATACATACACGATCAATGATAGTCACTTTATGCGGCTTTACATACACGATCAATGACAGGCACTTTATGCGGCTATACATACGCGATCAAGGACAATCACGTTAGGCGGCTATACATACACGATCAATGATAGTCACTTTATGCGGCTATACATACACGAGCAATTAATCCCTGAATACACGCACGACCAATGACGATCACTGTGAGTTGTTATACACGCAAGGCTAATGATAGTGACTGTGTGTGATAATACACGCACGGCTTATGGTAGCCACTGTGTGTGACAATACACGCACGGCTAATATTAGTCACTGTATGTGACAATACACGCTCGATCAATGACATACATTGTGGGTCGTAGTACATTTATGATCTATTAAAGTCATTTTATGTGTATTAATACACGCACGACCGATGACAGACACTGTGGGTCGTATTATATTTATGATCGATGAAAGTCATTGTGTGTGTTGTAATACGCGCACGATCCTTGACAGACACTGTGGGTCAAAGTACATTTAAGATCAATGCTAGTCACTGTGTGTGATAATACACGCACGATCAATGACATCCTATGTGGGTCGTAGCACATTTATGATCAATGAAAGTCATTGTGTGTGTGGTAATACGCACACGATCCTTTACACGCACTTTGTGTCGTAGTAGATTTATGATAAATGACAGTCACTGTGTGTGATAACACACGCACGATGAATGACAACAACTGTGGGCGTTATCACGGGCGATCAATGTCAGTAACAGTGTGTTGTTATGAATTCAGGAATCAATGACAGTCACTATATGTGGTAATACATGCATGATCAATGACAGTCACAACACACGTCCGATACTGTTTAGTCGCCTTGTGTGTGGATATACACGAACGAACACTGACAGTCTCCCGATCAACAACAGTCTCGGTGTGTGGTAGAAGACGAACGGTCAATGACAGTCAGGGTTGTACATTGCTCACAATTTGTTGAGTTTCGTTCGACTAATTTCACATTTCTGAAGGGATAAACACGACTGTACTCACTAGTCAAAGGAGCTTCACACAACTGTTCTCACATTTCCGAGATAAATACACGACTGATTATTTATTTCTGGGATGGCGTTGTGATAACACCGGTATAACCGACCTATACAAACATAATATAAGCATGATAAGAACAAATCGGTCATTTCCGAGAAGCGAAAAATTGATATCGGCTTAAAAATATTTTCCGAGTAGTATCGATTGATTTCCGTAGGGTTTCACATATTTTTGCTCATTTTTTCCGAAGGTTTACACACATCTTAGACTATTCGGGTAGTTACAGACGAATCAACTTACATTTCCGAGTGCGTACCACAGATCATCGTGGAAGGCGGCTTTGTACTTCTGTGCAAGAAGGTAATCCTGAAACAAACACAATCGATTGAGTGATAAAAGTCATGTTGTTTTGCTGCAGTATTAACAATATCAAAGAAAAACCGTAAAAACGTGTTATTGTTTCATATGTTTCATATGTTTGTTTGCTGTCCATTTAAGCGTTAAGTTAACGAACAACGTGTTGGCGTATGTTTAGCGATTTAAAGGTGTTCAGTAAAATCACGCGCCAATAAAACCAGCTTTTACTACTTCACTGACAAATAAACATTCCTCCACGAGCTAGTATGACGTTAACTTAAACGCAACACCGAAATTATCATTGTTAATGCAAACGCGCGATTTTGATCCAAATATATTTCAAAAAAATACTATTTTGTAGAAAATCATTGTTAACCGTATATTGCTTTAATTACTAGCACCTATCAAAAAATGTTATATGCCATAACACAGACAATATAATTTGTTGCGGTCGGTCATGTTCGCACAGCCCCGTTACTTTAATGACTTAATGCTATTCACTCAAGTATTACCACTTTAACGGCCGTCTGCGACGATAACAAACGCAAAATAACCATTTTTTTGTTGTCAATGTAAATATTATATCCGAGTCGAATGAATTCTCTTGAGAACCGGAAATAAGCGGCAAAAAATTCTCTCCAAAGGCATGCGAAGATATTTTGCTGAACCACACACATATTCCAACTGACCAGATGGACTCACTGTGACACCCTTTTTGAAGTTGTCGTCCCCTAGATAGAAGCGCATCATCCGGACAATGGAAGCGCCCTGAGGTGGAAAACAGAGGGTCATCAAACATGTCAGGAAACGGGCATGTGTAGCATGCTTTTACAATCGGCAAAATGTTTGAGAAGCCAGTATTTGATAGAACAAATAAATACACGGAGATAATAAATGGTGTACAATATACTATTGTGGTGTTAATACGGAATATCATGGGTTCGATCCCCATTCAGGAAACGTTCCAATGATTTTTCTAAAGAAAATGGTTTCCAAGGAAACATGCTCAAGCGTGCCTTTATAAGATATCGCGTTTTGATAAGATCGAGTTAAATGTGTTTAAACTAATGAGAACTTACATTGTTATTGAGAAACTATCTGGTAGCCGGTGATTATCTTGGCGTATGTAATCCTATCAGGTAAATAGTACTAATCTTGGTGTATGAGATCCTATTTGCTAATCTAAAAAACACTTGGCATATCAGATCATATCTTGCACTCAACCAGTACATGCCTTGGCATATGAAATCTTAGTTGGTACCCGGTGGGTACATTGGCGAATGAGATCATGTTTGGTTCCCACTACGTACCCAGTACATACCTTGACATATGATCCTGTGTTCTATTACTGTCCTTTGTGTATACACTATTATCTGGTATCCGATATGTACCTTGTCGTATGAGATAAAGATTGGTATACAGTACGTATCATGGTGTATGCGATCCTAACTGTAACCCAGTACAACACTATGCTTAAATTAACAATCAGTGACATTTGTAAATGACCAACTTAAACGGTTTTTAAAAACTTATATGTTCATAATCAACATGTCCTCTAAGAACCCGTATCGAATTTTTAGTGTGTTTATAGCGCCCGGTTTAATGTGTGTGTGTTTTTTTGTAATGAACTTATTACCATAGCTTTGCAGAAAAGTACTGTAATATTTTGTTATTTTTTATTTAGGTTGATGCATAAATCTTTTTATTTGAAACCATCCATAAAGCTTCGTATACTAATCATTTTTAAAACGCATTTTTAAATTTTTTGTATAATTTGATCAAGGTTAATCCGGTCGGGTTTGTCATTCCATAAACAAATGAAAATAGTTTTTTTTTAAGTTTTACTATCTGTGGTCTTTCTAAAACTTTAAATGTATATATTAGTTTTGGCAAATCAAGTGTTTCGATATCTGTGATTTTTCCGATCAGGGAAAGATTCCATTTTTTCCATGTATGTACACAGTATTCGAATACCTGAATGTTATGAGATACATTGTGTTCTATCGTTAAATTTGTATTGTTGTAGGTTGTTATTCCAAGTGTGGTCGTGCTTTTACAGTCCCAATCAATTTTTTTTGTGGACACAATATTACATTCCCATTCAGAAGTGTACATAATTTTATTAAAGTGCATTTATTCGTGTTCAATTTTTAATCTGATATGGTGGCAAATTTGTCAAGGGTGACAATTAATTCTTCAAATGACTTTTGACTGCCGTCAAGACGAACACAGGCATCATCTACAAATAATGATTGCTTGAGTTCATTGTTGCCTATGTGAATTCCTTTTAAATGTGTATTATGTCTTATATTATTAGCTAGTAATTCAATACATATAATAAATAAATCGGGCGAAAGGGGACAACCTTGTCGTACTCCCTTTTTGACGTCGAAGAATTCAGAGAAATACCTATTATTAATTACACAAGATGTTGCAGTACAAAGGTTTTACCCACCGTATCAGGGTTTGGCTGAATCTAATGCTTTCTAAACATGTATTCAGAAAATTATGGTCTGTGCTATCAAAAGCTTTTTGAAAATCAGAGAAGGTAATTAATCCAGTTTCATTATTATCGTTTAATTGATCAATGACTTCATTCCAAATAATTATGTTTTCTCTAATATATCTTCATATATAGTATATCATCGTTTTATAATTTCACAAGATCTCAAACTATATAAACTATATCGCTGTTTTCTTGTTCCAAAATTACGTCTTTTGTATAGAGTTAAGCAAAATATTGTGATATGTGTTTTTTAACGGTGATTTTCTTTTTTATAATTAATTTTTAGCTCTTTAAGTTCTTTTTGTTCAGATCTTTTTTATTCTGAATTAAAAAAAAAATATGGTCTTTTTCTCGGCTCCCTCAATCCACTCTGCTTTTGCTCGCATTAAAATGTCTTTACTTTTCCCCTTATTTATAGCATTTCAATGATCCTTTTATGTTGATTTTTTCAAGTTTGTAGTAATGTTGCGTCAAAAGCGTTATTCCTCAAGTTTTCTTCAATAGTATGTTACTTGGCTTCTATTATGTTTCTCTTTTAATTTTATGCTTCATTTTGTATGTTGAATATGTTGTACTCTCATCCCGGATTCTTCCTTTTATTAATTCCCATAACATATTGGGGTCGTTTCTTTGTAAAAATCAACTACTTCCTTTATTGTATTTTTAATTTAAAGTTTTATAATCTTGCTCAAAGGTAAGGGCATAATTTAGTTTGAAATAACCTGGGCCCCTTGTTAAAGTATGAAAACGAATGCTGAGTATAACAATTTAGTGATCTGATTAGGAGCCGGAAATAATATAACAGTTTCTTGCATTGCTAATCCGTAAAGTCGCCAAAAGAAAATAATCGAGTCTGCAAAATATTGGTGGTATGAATTTAAATGCCATGTATATTCCTTCACATTTGGGTTATAATTTCTGTAAATTTAAACTAGGTCGTATAATACCTTGATCTAAATAATTTTATCAGAACACTTTTTATTTGTATCATTTCTACCACTTGTGTTATTGTGGACTAAAAACATAAAAACTATGTTAAGAGCGCTTACAAAAACAAAGCTATCCAACAGTTAGAGTTCCTTGCTATAAAGTGATCTAATACTGTTTCTGAGACATTCTCTAGTTTATGTAGTATGTGTTAGTAGTAATGTTATATTGCAGTACAGAACTATTGAAAAACAGGTCGATTACTACAATACTACAATAACATACAACATATAAGGAACAAAACAAATATACAAACAAATATACACACACACACACACACATATATATATACATCATAAAATAGTGTTTTCTTATCTTAAAAGAAAAACACCTCCGTTCATATTACCATCATTGCATGTATACTAAGTCTTACCAATATAAATAAACCCTCTTACTATAATCTTACACATGCAAAACAACAACAACAAGAACACAATCGGGGTTGTGATTTGTGCGTTTAAATTTCAATAATGCAAAAATGTTTTTCATATGCGAAAAACAGAATGAGACAAGATACTTTCAGGTCTGAATGCGTAATAATGTATTGATAAGCACTAGATTGATAAGATTACGGACAATATAAACAATGGTGTATGATATTCTATCTGGTACCTACTACCTACCTTTGCCTATGAGATTCTGATTGTTATCCAGTACGTACCTTTTCGCATGAGATCCTGATTGTTATCCAGTACGTACCTTGTCGTATGAGATACTGTCGAAGATCTCGGTGATCCCGTCCGGATGCGCCACGGGCACGTAGACAGGGTGAGACAATTTGAGGCCGTCAAAGTTGAACACATCCTGCAATTTCTTAACCACGAATTGTTCCAACTGCGAATAAACATATATATGGAGATGAGAGACGTACTATACGAACTTTAATAAACATATATATGGAGATGAGAGACGTACTATAGGAACTTTACCTCGAGATGTAAGCACTATGGACAGAAATGTATAAGGATGATACATGTACTATAGAACTCTACAATGCTCTGTTTGAATTGAGTATAGACATACATAGGGATGGCTGATGTACGTTAGGTCCTCCAGCAAGAACTGTACGAATTCAGGTTACGCACTCAAAAAGATGGGATTTGTACTAAATGATCACTTCCACAAACTGTTCGAACAGATGATAGACATATATAGGGATGGGAGATATACTCTAGGATCTCTATCACTAACTATTCGAATCAAGGATAAAAACACATACGGATGGGAGATGTACTTCAGCCCCTCAATTGTTCGAATGGAGGATAGACAAAGTGGAATAGAGCTTGTTTTCTGGTGTGCGTCGGGTCGAATAACTTTTGTACACATCTTAACAATGTAATATTTATAAAGGCTATATTTGTTTTATCCTACTTTATGTGTAACCCATGCTGTCGATATTACAACCAGAGTCTTATATCTTTTGACGTGATCTGTGACTTTTAACTTGTTCTTTGTATGAACACTTAGCCCTTACTTATTTTCAAACAGCAAATTAACAAAAACTATGGTGTGCGATTTGGGAGGAAAACATATATTGTGTAAACATGCGCACTTAGTTTTAACAGATACTAGTGCCTAACATATGGCGGACATAAATGTTTACATTCCAAGTTGAACAAACAAGTACGATAAATGTGCATGCATTTAAGATGATGTTCTACTATCGAATTATTAACAATATACACTTATATGCCAAATTCATACGTGAGCATGATTGCATTTAATATATATTACAATATACTTTACACGACATATTATTTCGGTCATGAACGCATGCTCAGGTAAAATCTGGTTTTAATGAACCGTAGATAAACGACCAGTTGTTTTAAAGACAAACAGAGCGAATTTTAATCAAAGCATTAATGGCACAGAATGCTTGTGTGTTCTTTTACAACCACTACAGAGTAAACCATATACTCTTCACAAGGACGGCCGGTTATAAATAACGACCCACTTTGGAGAACCCCAGTTTGAGATACCTGATGGCCCTTAAGCAGTCATCTTAATTTCAATGCTCTTCAATTGTCGAAGACTTGAATGGATGACACGGGACCCATATTTAAACTAAAAATGGTAAAGATTATCATTATTACGAAGGTTCATGATTAAGTCAAAACTGTGGCTTCTAGCGTGGAAATATATTTGTTCGCTTTGACCCGATGATCTACTGTTGGGATGCACATAACCCAGATTAAAACTTGGCCTAGATATTGTCAAGGCAAACATTCTGCCAACGTTTCATAAAGATTTGACATGCTGACTTAGTTTGTGGACGCACGTGACCTTTGATTCGAAATCGGCCTTGCGAATGTCAAGATAAGCATTTTATTATGGTTCATTGATCGTAAATGCGCCCTCTAGAGTGATAACAAGGTTTTCCTCAGATTTGACCTGGCGACCAACTTGTTGGACGCATGCGACTTAGAATAAAACGTGGCATTTATATTGTCAGGACATTGTTTCATCGGGATTGAGTTAGAAATGTGGCTTCTACTTCAACCTGGTGACCTAGTTGTAATACGCATGTGACCCAGATTTAATCATGATCAAGATATTACAAGGATTGTATACATTTTGTCAAGATAAACATTCACACGTTTTTTCATCCAGATTGGGCCATACTTATAGGATCTAGAGTGGTAACAATGTGTGTTCTAAGATTTGACCTATTCAGATTCAAATTAATCACTGATATTGTCAAGATACACATTCTGACCAAGTTTCATCAGGATTTAGTTATTAGTGTGGTTTCTAGAGTGATAACAATGTTTTTTGCGCGTAACCTAGATTTGAACTCAGCCTAAATAGTGTTATGATAAACGTTCTGACCAAATGTCATCAAGATTGAGTCATACATGTCGCCTTTAGAGTGGTAACAAGGTGATTCTAATATTGGACTTGGTAACATAGTTTTTAAACAACTGACCTCCCGGTCCCTGACGGACACCATACTAACTACTCCTTAACCCGTGCTCTATACGTTAAACACTGTTATATGCGTTTACCTGTGTTATTGTAGTAAACCCGTGTTCTATAAGTTTAACCCATGCTCAACGAGTTTACCCGTGTTGTATGTGTTTACACCTATTCTATTTGTTTATCTCCGCTCTATTTGTTTATCTCGCCCCGTGTGTTAACCCAAGGTCTATGTGTTAACATATATTATGTACGTTTAACCGTCTATGTGTTTGCAGTAATGAAACGCTTAATTCAGCTGCCCATATCATCGTTTGGAGTATGCAGCCACGTGCGTTTGCTCGCCACTGCATGATTAGTCAATACAATCATCGATTGACAGTAAATCACTGTTCAAATAAACGTTGGTGTTTAATCATTTCTCGTTCTTAGCCCACTCCGTTGTGTACACACCGGCTTAACGGATAATTACGCAGTGACGTCACCATATACACATGTATATAGTATGTAGTAGCCTTTGTAGGGCCGCTACTCACCATCTTCCAGTCCGGATGCACGTGATCCACGCCCATGTACTCCATGTAGACGGCGAAACCTTCGTTGAGCCACAGGTCGTCCCACCAGGAGGGGGTCACCAGGTTACCGAACCACTGCTCGTTATACAAAGATTAATGCTGATACAAGTACAACTAGAAATGTTCCTACCTAAAAGGCTTTTCAAAATAACACAATCGTGTGAGAGCGGGAGTTTTCAATGCATTTCTATTGCTAGAGGTTATCAAACTAGGAGAGCGTAACGAGGTAACCGAACCACGGCACGTGACGTTAGAGAACGTTTTGAATGCATGAACGAGTATATATAGCAGTAACAGAAATGAACAGGCAATCATGTGGATAGAAACAGAAGCATATGCGTAACAAATGCCCAATTCTGACATCGAAAGCTTTAAATGGCTGACAAGTGAACTTAAAAACAAAAACTCAGAAATTCTTCAATAATAATAGCAAACATGATAACTATTATTTTGTTTTTAGACTCATCATTTTTTCAAACACATTTCTTATCCAGGTGTGTGACTGAGACCGTGTTCCCCGACGTGCTGACTGTGCCCACCTGGTGAGCCGACTCATGCGAGACCGTGGTCGCCACGCGCTGCTTGTCGTTCGCTGAGGACACACCTGGCTGGTACAGCATGGTGGTCTCCCTGTACATGATCAGACCCCAGTTCTCCATGCCGCCCGCTGGGAAGTCGGGAAGAGCAATCATATCTACAATGGGCAGCTACTGGTCAGTTACAAATCAGATTATCCTCATATTATAAGAAGCAATGCCTGAAAGTGTGAACATTTAACGTTGGTCTACGGAAAGACGGGTAAACAGACAAACATACGGACAGACTTCCAGACAGTCCGGTAAGCTAGCGATACCAATATTATACTGTAAAACCAAGTAATATGGCTGCAAGTAACCTTGTTCTGATGATACAAGTGTAAGCATATGTTAGTAGAGTGTACATGCTCAGTATTATAAACATTGTGTAGGAATACTGTTAGTTACTAAAGTTCGGTTTATTTATAGACAGTATTTTAGTACCTTGGAAACCGAACAGAGGAGAATACCTTGTTTAGGGAGTGGGTATGTAACGTTGAAGTACTTCTCGTAGAACGTCAGGATTTTAACGCCAGTCTCCAACGAGTACGGGGTTTGACCAATCGCCTCTGGGCGCGCATATGCGCGGTACTGCAAAGGTCAAAAAAGTTTTAACTATTAAGCAGCCTTTTGAGTATTAAAGCTACAAAAAATATTTTCTTTAAAGTACTGTTGCCCATCGTACAAGAGAAACAACGGCTGACACGAAGGCAATTGTATATTAGATGATGACATATTAACAGTTTTTTTTTATATAACAGATTGAGTCACCTTCGTGCGCTGTTAATCCCACCTATACAAACTTGACATCAGATTCTCAGTGGTGCTGGTTAAAATCTAATGATATTTTTGAAAACTAGGGCGAAAGTATTTTACAGGACGTCGATTTGATGAAATATTGGTGCGGATAACGCCCCAGTCGTCCTATTGACATAAGTCTCTGTTTAATGGATGACACTTTTAAAACATTCAAAAGGGTAAATATTAATCAAAACGTGTTTAGGTTTAGTGACTGATACGTCTACAGCAAATACGAGAGTGCTTACAATAATAATTAATTGCCCGCCATGAGACATTGACGTCTGACTAAAGAAATGTCATAGTTACCGTGACGTTGTTCTCGGCCATGGCCACTGTGTAGGGGAAGTCACATATCATGAAGGCGAGCAAATAGGTAGACATCTTGGGCGTCACTGCGAACTTGTCCGCGAACCAGCCGTCACCCCTGTGAGAGAAAATGGAGGAAGGCCTTTTAACTATTACTCTTGAAATCAGCAGTACATTTAAACGTGCACACGCACTTTTCAAACAAATATAATCGATACAATTAATATAAGTATAGGTTATATTGTCACATGTGTATCCAAATAACAGATGGCGATAGTGTGCATGTCTACATATAATGTTTGATTTGGCATGTGAAACATGCATACCTATATTAAGTTGATACTATATACGCGTGTGTCTTTGATCAATAGATTTATAAGTAATGTATAGGTTCACTATATTCAGTTAACATGTGAGGCATGTACAACAATATTCCATGAAATAAAATGGGCGTGTGTTCTTGTATTGCATACCGATGTGTATCTTTTATGCCACGGAAATATTCCATGGCGAGTTTGGGAATGGTTACTTATTTTCTATTTACCTATATTCCATGGAGATGTGAAATAGATAAACCTCTATTCAAAAAGATATTTGATGCATGCATACATAAACTCTCTGGATATATGAGACAGTTAAACCTATATTCCATGGATATGTCACTCACGTTTACCTATATTCCATAGAGATCTTAGACAGGCATACCTTTATGCCATTGAGATGTGTGACATGTATATCTTTTTTCAATAAAGATGTTCAACAGGTATATCTTTATTCCATGTGAGACATGTTAACCTATATTCCATTGAGCTGCGAGAAATGTACACCTATATTTCAAAAAGATGTGTGACATTAATACCTATATCTATTGAAGATGTGTGACGTATATACCTATATTCCATAGGGATATGCGAAATGTATACATATATTTTTTCAGATGTGTGACATGGTTACCTATACAACATGGAGATGGTCGTGTATAACATTATTTCCCGGAGATGTGAAACATGTACACACATATTATATAAGATGTCAAACATGTATACATAATATTTCATGGTGATGTTACACATGTATTCCAAGGATGTGCGAGGCATGTATTTCCTATATTCCATGGATATGTTTGACATATAAAGCTATATTCAATGGATATATTGGAGATGTATAGCTACATCCCACAAAGGTTTTGGGCGTGTATACCTATATTTCATGGATATGTTGGGCGTGTATACCTATATTCCATGGATATATTGGGCGTGTATACCTATATTTCATGGATATGTTGGGCGTGTATACCTATATTCCATGGATATATTGGGCGTGCATACCTATATTTCATGGAGAAGTTGGCATGTATTTCCTATTTTCCGTGGATATGTTGGACGTGTTAAGCTATATTCAATGGCAATGTTGGGGATGCATAGCTATATTCCACGAAAGTGTTGGGTGAGTATACTTATATTCAATGGAAATATTGGGCGTGTATACCTATATTCCAGGGATATATGGGGCGTGTATACCTATATTTCACGAATATGTAGGGAGTGTATTCCTATATTTCATGGCGATATTGGACACGTTAAGCTATATTCAATGAAGATGTTTGGCGAGTATACCAATATTTTATGGAGATGTTGGAAATGTAAAGCTATACTCCAATCAATGAAGAGGTTGGGCATGTATTCTTATATTCCGTTGATATGGTGGACATGTAAAAAGAGAATACTATGTTAGTGTCATTATGTTATTTAATTAATCCGACGAGTCGAAGAAAGGTTTTCACGGCGAGGCTTGTCCAGCATTGTACGCCGTTCTAAAACGAGTCGGATAAATTCAAGTACACGACGACACTAACATAGTATTATATGAATCCTACAATATATGTAAAAACTATTTGGTGAGAAAATAAAAATATTAACTTGTGATTGATAAAAGTAATAGCCAAAACAGATTGAATTAACTGAATGGAACCTTGCGTAGTTATATCAAAATGATTTGTGATCTTTCTCGATTCCCGATTGATCGAGTATAATCTACATTATTAAAGAAATGTACATTGCAATCTCTCCGGTTTCATTCGAGCTTTTTTTGCCATTGTTTTATAATCACCTATCATCGACACTTAAAATACGTAATATTTCAATGCAAATAGGTTTCAAAATTCCCAGACACTCGCGTCCTTGAACTGAATGATGCAATCCAATGGTGTTATGTCAGCAGGAATGCGCGTGTAGTTTGGCGAGTTTTGTTTTAATACAGTTCAAAATCAATAGAAACGCTGTATTGGAATTATTACTTACGGCTAGTATTCTTATTCGGTACATTGATTTGAAATTAATTCAATTCATGCATCTACAAATTTAAGAATAAATGAATGAGGATGTTGATACATTTTAACGAGTAAAATCGTTTAAAAGTCTTAACTGCATTTGACATACAACCGAAAGTGAAAGGCAAAACAAGGTATGCCGCTAGGTATATGAAATATCAGTGTAAAACAGGTAGGCATAAAAAGCTCAAGTTAACATGTCACTCATAGTTTACTTCTATATTATCATTTAGTTGAAGAATAAAGTTATATTCCATAGAGATGTTGGGCATTTGTTTCTATTCCATGGTTATGTTGGACATCTAAAGCTATATTCCATTGAGATTTTGGACATGTAATTCTATATTCTATTGTTTTGTTGGACATGTAAATATATATTTCATGGATATATCGGGCATGTATTAATATATTCTATAGAGATGTTGGACATACAAATGTATTTTCCATGGAGATGTTGGGCATGTATATCTATAATCCATAGAAATGTTCGACATGAAAATCTATATTCTTGCGGAGATGTTGGGAATGTATTCCTATGTTCCATGGTATGTTGGACATGCAAAGATATATTGCATGGAAATGTTGGACACGTAAGGTTATCTTCCATGGAGATGTTGGACATGCAAAGCGATATTCCACGGAGATGTTGGGCGAGTATGCCTTAATATCATTTATATGTTGGGCGTGCATACATATATTCCATTTATAAGTTGGACATGTACATATATATTCCGTGGATATAAATGGCATGTATGCCTATATTATATGTAGCTGTTGGGAACGCAAAGGTATAATCTATGGATATGTTGGGTGTTTATACCTACATTCCACGGAGATGTTGGGCGTGTATACATATTCCATGGATATGTTGGGTGTTAATACCTATATTCCATGGTTATGTTGGACATGTAAAGCTAATTTCAATACATATGTTGGGCGTGTATACCTATATGCCATGGATATGTTGGAGGTGTATACCTTTATTTCATGGATATGTTGGAAATGTAAATTGTATTTCCATAGATATGTTGGGCGTGTTTACCTAAATTCCATTGATATGTTGGGCGTGTATACCTATATTCCATTGAAATGTTGGGCGTGTATACCTATATCCCATGGATTTGTTTGGCATCTATACCTTGGTTCAATGGAGATGTTCGGCATGTTGGAGATGGAGATCATGTGACTCTTGCGGACCAAGGTCACCTCAAACTGCGCCTTGATTGCCGGCTCATCCATGCACGGGAACGTCTTGCGGGCGTGTGTCGGCTGCATTTGGGACGCGGCGATGTGGCTACAGCGAAGACGAACGCATTGAGGAGTGGGTAGTGAAACGCTAACACAACATGTTGCATTTAAATAGATTATTAAGTTACATGTTTACGTTATCGAGTAGGTCTTAAAGAAGACGAATCCCACATTACAATATCCTCAAATCATAATAACGATATACTTTCACCAAGACAAGGTTCTCAATTTTAGCGAATGAACAAGATGTTTCTAGCCGTTTGGGCATGTCTGTCTCTGTTTACTACTCACATGGTTTGGTTGCCACGTTTGTACGAGCTAAGGTACAGACCGGCCATGTGGGCGGTTAACGGTCCCCGGAAGTGCGGGATCTCCAGAGTGTAGTTTCTGTTGAGCACACACTTGTGGGTCAGCTGCACGATCAGGTACTGGCGATCAAGGTCGAAAATGTGATAACTGTACAAATCCTCAATGCCATTTTCAGTTGTAACTCTAAATGGTCCTACAATAAATGTCAAACTGACTGGTGATAACAAAATATAACACATTAGGACGCTGGTAAATAAATGGAGCCCGTTAAAAACGAGATCAAATAATAAAAAAAACACATCTTAACCATTGGTGGTGATGACACCGAATGGTTGGGATACTACCCGAATTGAACTGGCAAAACTTTAGTACATTGCTAAAACGTTAGAGGTTAAATAAGAACGTCTGTAGTTTATGTGGTCCTGAGTTCGATCCCTTAAAGGGACTGTAAACCACGAATGACGAAAAAAGAAAAGTTCTAAAATACCGTATTTTTTTACAATTATTAGTTTATATTGATTAAAATATCACGACTGGTTTATAATATTACTTGAAAAAAGTTGTTTTTCAATTTTTTAATTTATTTATTTATTTATTTATTTTTACTGGGTATGTCATCCAGGTAACTACCAGTTAACTTTAAATAATGCAAGTAGATTGATCATCACCGTCATGTGGTAAACCCAGGAATGCAAATTGTGCATGCGTAGTGAATTGTATATAGTTTATATGTAAAATGATCAATCGACTTGCGTTATTTATAGTGTGTATATCGTTATGTCACCTATTTTCGCGATGTACTTTCAATTTCACATCGCGAAATTTTATTGTCGAATATACTGAAAATATGAACTTTTTTCAAGTAATGTAATATACCAGTCGTGATATTTTAATCAATATAAACTACTAATTGTAAAAAAAATACGGTATTTTAGAACGTTTCTTTTTTGTCATTCGTGGTTTACAGTCCCTCTAACAAAGAAGCTATTAACGGTGCGTTCAGATCAAGTGTTACCCCAACTAATACTCCCAATATGCCAGAAGAATTCAAACCTGTGTAATTAAGCTTGTTTGAGTGCAGGTACATCTTGTCTGTTGCATTCTTGCATTCGAAGCTGATGATGGCACTTCCGTTGAAATGGAATTGTTCTGGCGGCATGGGCTCGTACATGAACTCCTGCGGAAAGGTAAAGGGGCGTGGTCAATGAAGTGTGAGACACAAACAGGTATAACCTCGTTTCGAGTGAATTGTGAGACACAGACAGGTATAACCTCGTTTCCAGTGAAGTGTGAGACACAAACAGGTATAAATTAGTTTCCAGTAACGTGTGAGACACAAACAGGTATAACCTCGTTTACAGTGAAGTGTGAGCCACATACAGGTATAACCTCGTTTCCAGTGAAGTGTGAGACACAAACAGGTATAACCTCGTTTCCAGTGAACTGTGAGACACAAGCAGGTATAACCTCGTTTTCATTGAAGTGTGAAACAAAACAGGTATAACGTCGTTTCCAGAGAAGTGTGAGACACAGACAGGTATAACCTCGTTTCCAGTGAAGTGTGAGACACATACATGTATAACCTCGTTTCCAGTGAAGTGTGAGACACAAAAAGTGATAACCTCGTTTCCAGTAAAGTGTGAGGCACAGGCAGATATAACCTCGCTGCCAGTGAAGTGTGAGATACAAACATGTATAACCTCGTTTCCAGTGAAGAGTGAGACACCGACAGTTTAAGCGGCGTTTCCAGTGAGCTTTACGACACAGAAAAGAACAGAGGAGCGGTCAGTGCAATAACACTCTTTGTCAGTTTGTCAGAGTCCGTAGGTAGGCAATTATCAGTATATGTGGCAATGACAAAGACACTGACATCAGTACTTGACTGGGTATTGCTCTCAGATCGCAAGGATGGATAACTTTACACCCGATAATACTTACAAATACAAAAAAGCGCCAAATGGTCTGATTATTTCTATCAAATATGAGTTTCCTAATCCTAAGTTATTAAGCTAAGTCAGACATGTACTTTTTAAGCAAAACTAACATGGAAAGTTAACAATACAAATAACGCTCATGTTACATACAATTTACGTTTTTTTTGTATAACATGTACCGAAAGTGCCTACCACTTGACCCATACCTGAAGTTCAACAGTGTACTTGATAGGCATCATATGCAGGGGTATCCGTACATCCTTCACAGTAGGTTTTAGTGTGGAGGGTGGGATCTGGGTGCTCCCTGCGGTGGCCCCGAGGGTAGAGCCAGGCGGCTGTGTGGGTGCGGGGTTCGAGATGGAGGCGTTGTCAGGACAATGCGTATAATTTGGGGCAGGGCACGCGCTACCTGGTACAATAAAAAGAACGACATATACATGCTGTTAATATGTCGTTCCAATGCCTTAGACAATTCTTTGTATTATGTTAATGAATGATGCATGAAAAACCTCGACGATTTTGAAGGTCGAATCGAGGAAACTCTGCAAGGAAACCTGGGCTTTTGTTGCGTTCTTTATTATAGTATTATTTATTTATTTTTAAAACTCGAACATGTGTCTGCGATGTTTGGATTGTGCTACACATTTCTTTCTGTTTTAATTGTCAAGTTGTACTAGTATCTTGTTTGCATGTATGTCAATGTTACAAGAATGACTTTAACACTGTAAAAACAGTATATGCAATTGTATAAAATATGATTTTGTTGATGTTCATGTTCAGATACCTTGTTTCTGAACTTTTATCTAGTTTGTTGTTCATCAACGTTTAAAATGTTCGTTACGTTACCTCGTTAATACAAAGTACGTTAATCATTAAATAAAACCTATTAATTTTTTTAATTCATTATTTTTAAGCATTCACTATTTATAAAGTGTTTACGAGGCAGAACGAAAAACTGAAAGAAGATCAGTAGCATAACGTACATATAAACACGTTACAAGGTCATTCGTTTTTAAAGTACAAACGCAGTAAATCGAAACGAATGACGCGCATTCAGTGTTGCAAAACGTGAACTTGCATTGCTTAACACTTTCTCCGGGGATAGATAATTAATCTTTTTAAAACATTAATTAATTATAATATAATGTCGTTTGTAAACAACTATGTTTATATATTAGCTAGGAATGAAAACATGATGTTCGAATGTATCTTTTTAGTTCAACGAAGTTGCAAAAATAACTGTTGTACATCCCCAACCACATAAGAAGATATATTGTTAAACAATAGTTAAGGTTTGCAATTACTTCATGTAATACTGTATATACATGTTTGTACTTGTCTTCCATAGTTGAAAATTTCAGATATAAGTATACAATGGTTAATCAATAGAGAAGATATTATTTGTTACAATGTAAATTGCTGAAAGTTATCACAAGCGAAGATGCAATCTGTATTTTATAGTTTGTATGCAATATAGCACGATGCATTTTGGCGGAATATATCTGGTATACCTTGCCGCAATGGGCTATACTTTCCACAAATTATTGAGTTCATGCATTTACACTTAATGATCCCAAAATTCTGATTCTTCTAGTCCAATTGGATTCATTTTCTGTATAGAAAAATGTGTAAGATATGATCCAGTATTTCATATAGTGTTAAAGTATGTTCTTCCGCGATCCGCGAATATAAATCGTTCCGGGCCAATCAGAGAAGCAACACTTAACACAGTTATACATAATATCATTTAAGGCACATGACAAGTTAGTTAAAAACATTGAATATTGATACTATGCGCTTAAACTAAGATATAAATAGAGATGTGTATGTATGCAGAGTGGAAACAATTGTTTCATCAATTGTATTTTCACAATTACAATTATGTTTGTATTTTAAAAGACTTCAAAGAGTCAAGTGTCATAAAGTTTCCATAATACCTAGCTATCGGATTCCAAAGCGACCACATTTTCAGCTACAACGTGATTCAAGCTATGAACGATCATAACATGCACCGCGTACAATCTACAATCCTTGAACTGAATATGTTGGGGTATGTTTTGTAAAAGAATTGGCATAGAACAGAAAAGCATTGACAAAATCATCCACGCCCTCTTGTCCGTTTTTATCTTTATAGAGCATAGGGAATGTTATGTGTCTTAAATAGTAAACGATATTGTTACCCATTACATGTTCTGCTCAGGAAACGGTTTCAAAAGTTCATCAATTTATAAGCCCAACCAGTTTGGTATAGTGAAGCTTAACTGAAAACAATTGAACTAACCTACGCAGTACATTTACATATCAACATCGCACTTACATATCATCATCGCGCTTTCCTATCAAATCGCACTTTCATAAGAACACACTTATATAGGGATAATGCACCTAAATATCAACAACACAATTATTTATCTACAACACACACACACATATATATATATGGTATAGCATACATACTTAAATCATTATCACACGTCACACTTATATATCAACATCACACTTACATATCAGCAACGCACTTACATATCAACATCACATGAATACATCAACATCAGACGAACACATTATCATAACACTTACATATATCCGTCTTTCCCTCGGCCGCCCAGTGTTTGCACTGCTGCAGTTCCGCTGACGATGATCCGTTATCCGTCGTCGGGTAGTTGCATTTGCAATCAAATGTTGAGCCCAGTCCGGCGAAGTGCACGATGACGCCGACGCCGATAACGATAACGTTGGATATCGAAGCAAACATATTTCACAAAAGGTGAGTGCTGTCTGACGCACAATTTTCACACAAACACTATATCGGTTGATGTTTTTCTTTTATAAATAGGGGCATTAGCATTTTATGGAGATTTAAAAAAATAAAAAATGTCTCTTGAGTGAGTAGCGCACAAAATTGTGAGAACTGATTTACATAATCAAATCGTAAGTATATATGGTGTGTGGGTTAACATCGCAGTGTAATTGTCTGACAGTCGGACTGCTGTCTGCTTATGGAGTTCAGCCCGGGGCACTAGAGGTTAAACTGCACTGAAGTACAGTAGCTGTAACGCAACACCTTTTGTCTGATATCAAAATAAAGTGATTCTTCAAAACAAGATACGCCTTTTATATAAACCATACAAACCGTGATAAACCATAAATATGCAGATTTACATACGCATAATCAACATATACGCATGCAATACTTTAAAATCAATCAGTCCTGCACGGTTCATTGATTATACTATTTACTAACAAATCTGTTAGACTTATTTTAGTATACAATAACCAACCATTTTATAACAATAATATTTCAGCTGGTACACATACGGGAGGTAAGGACTGCATGTTTGATGCGCATGGTTTGTCTTCAAGAACTGATTAGAGAGGTAACCACTGATAGAAATTCGGTGTACTCGACAAGTGGGTCATTCAGGCTTACACAACTGACCTAATCCATGTAATACTACACTATCTTTCATAAACTAATTAAAGTGTTCAACGAATACTTACCATAGAAAGTTATTGTTACATGGATTTCGTAAAAATGTGACACAGATGTATATGTGTGTGTTTGAATGTATGTCTTTTCTAAGATTGTGTTACTCAAATCGCATTCGTTTGGATTAATTCATTGTTTCGTTGCCACGCGTTAATAAGCGCGTTCTCACGCATTATTATATTAATTGTATATCTTATTGTAACATACAACGACTAAATATTTCGTTACCACGAGTCGGTTGTCTCTTTCACACAGCTTAATTAATGGTTGTATTGTCATCAAGACGGTAGAACGAGTTGGTTATTTATAATCATGAATTAAAAGTAAAGATAAGTCTATGTTAAGATTCGTGTCACCCCTGTCAGTTGATGGCTATTCAGTTCTGTTTTATGAAAAACCTTAACTGATGAACATCTTTACTCACGATTCCTTTTCTATATTCCGGGCACTTAATAATTCGTTTGCAAGAGTAAGTTGTCTCGTTCCAATCCCTTAGACGGCACTCTGTATTATGTTAATAAATGCTTCATGAAAATTCCTCGACAATTTTCATGGTGGAATTGAGGACACTCTGCAAAGGAACCTGGGCTATTGTTGTTCATATATAATAGTATATTGTTGTTTTTTTACTACTTTTACTTATTCGTTTCTGATTTAATTATCAAGATGTATCTTGTTCGCATGTATGTCAATTTTACATGAATGACCTTATAACTGTACCGACAGTATATGCAATTGTATAAAATATGATTTTGTTGATGTTCATGTCCAGGTGCCTTCTTTCTGAACTGTTATTCTAGTTTGTTTTTCATCAACGTTAAAATTGTTCGTTATGTAATTCGGTAATACAAAGTACGGTAATTTTCGCAACCTTCGCACAGAGATTTGACGGGAACCAGAATAGCCGGATCAAATCCCTGCCGTCATAACCAACCACGTGATGATAGCCGAGCCACGTGATACAAAACTTGCGTCTTTCAGTATCAACGGCATAGATAACAATGTGTATACGCAGAACAAGAAAGTGCCGGATAATTGTTTCCTTTGTGAAAACAAAAGAGTTTTTAGTTTAACCGGACAAAATATTCATATTATGATATAAAAGGCCCTTCCGTTAAAACCAACCACGTCATGATAGCCGAGCCACGTGGTAAAATCATAGCGTCATACAGTATCAACGGTTATTTAAAATTATTTTACTTTTGTTTTAATTTAGATAATTTATTTTTGTATTATGAACCTAAACTTATACACTTTTTTTCAAAATCTTATAGAAAATGAAACTACATTTCATAATATACAACTTAAACAAAAAAATAACATCCTACCGAGTCTTGGCAGAGGTTGTATGTGAGAGCAAGGAACGACAACTCTGCATGGAGGTTGTAATTTTCGCTGTCAATAAATAAAACCTATGTTGTTGTTGTTTAATTAATATATGCGATATATCTTACCTTAATGAGTTATATCTTCCACAAATTATTAACATCCTACCTAATCTGGTAGGATTTTCTTGTGGTTGCAGAGGTTGTATGTGCAAGGAACGACAACTCTGCATGGAGATTGTAATTTTTGCTGCAAATAAATAAAACATTATGTTGTTGTTGTTTAATTAATTATTTTTAAGCATTCACTGTTTATGAGGTATTCACTAGGCAGTACGAGAATTTGAATATCATAAGCATAAAGTACATATAAACACCTTCAAAGTTCATTCGTTTTTAATGTACAAACGCATTAAATCGAAACGAATGACACGAATTCAGTGCTGCAAAACGTGAACTTGCATCGCTTAACACTATCTTTCCCAGGGGATAGATAATTAATCTTGTCAAACATTAATTACTCATAATATGACGTCGTTAGTAAACAACTGTGTTTATATAAAATCTAGGAATGAAAGCGTGATGTTCAAATGTATCTTTTAAGTTCAACAAAGTTGCAAACAATGAATGTTGTACAGCCCCCACCGCATACGAAGATATATCTGTAAACAATAGTTTAGGTTTGCAATTTCTTAATTAAATACTGTATAAAAATGTGTTGTACTTGTTTTTACAAAATTGTCAAGTTTCATATATAAGTATACAATGAATAAGCGATAGAGAAGTATTTGCTACAATGAAAACTGCTGAAAGTTATCACAAGCGAAAATGCAATATGTATGTTTAAGTTTGGATGCAATATAGCACGATGCATTTTTGCGGAATATGTCCGATATATCTTGCCGTAATGAGTTATACATGTATGTTCCACAAATTATTGAGTTCATGTGCACTTAATGAATCCAAAATTCTGATTTTTCTAGTCTTATTTGTTTCATTTTCTGTTTAGTAAAATGTGTACAGAACAGAACACAACTTTATTCACATACTATGCAGTAAGAGGAACAATATATTTATAGTTATACAATATTTCAATGGGCATGTGCTTTGCGGTTAACGGCGTACAGTCAAAATAAAGTGCAAGAAACAACAACAAAAAGACAAAAGATTACAACAACAACAAATAAAAATAAGTAATGATAAGTGGGATGATGCAATGTACAAAATAGCGTTGTAATTTCTAAATCGCATAAATGATGGAAAGTATTAGAAACAATTATACAGTTTGCAATACAATTTACTATACAATTTTATGTATATATGGACACACACACAACACATGTAAAAACGAATTATTTGATATGTCCTAACAGGGTGTAAGCAAATTTACTAAATTTATTAAGATATTCTACATGTTTTATGGTCATTATATATTTGAATTTATTAACACTGCGAACAGGTCTTGAAAACATAGATATATCGCTTCTATCGGTAGTAAAGTGAGTGCAGTTTAACGTGTAATGTTCTTCATTGCCAATGTAGCCTTCATTGCATAAATTGAACAATTTATTTAGTTCAGGTGTGCCGTTCCATCTGCCAGTTTCGATTGTGAAATGGTGATTAGCAGTGCGGAGCTTTAATATAGGTAAATACTTAGATTTGGGAAGAAGCTTAAGGAAATTCTCAAATTCAAAATTGTTGTTAAATGAATTATAAAATTTGCCTTTGTTTGATTGGTTCAAGTCTGCGTGCCACTAAAGAATGTATTGATCAATAAGTGCACGTTTAACTTGTAATGATAGCGAGTTCATACTGGGCGAGTTTTGTTCGTGCCACACGATCGATTTTCCTGTCATATCCAATAATTTTTTAATGTCAAATACCCATTTAAAGTTACGCGAATTGTTGTCAATAAGGTTAATATACATTTTTTTACGAATATTTGTTGTCATTACCTTAAGGAGTTCTACTCCAGACGCCTATCATTTTGATGTAAATAGTGACTGATAGCGGGTATCTCCCAATTTCACCATATTGCATATATGACGGAGTACTCTAACGTGGCATAGTAATTTTTCTAATGAATTCCATATGTACTCGTTCTATTATGTCTTAATTGTCGTAACCCCATATTTCGCAGCCATATGTTAGTATTGGTACAATAGTATGATAAAACAGTTTTAATGATAAATCTAGTGGAAAATCTGAATTGTGTGCACGAATATAACGTAAACTCATTGCTTTTTTAGCTTGTTCAACATTATTTTGAAGTGCGCTAAGAAATGAACCGTTAGCCGAAAATGTGACTCTAAGGTATTTGTATTGCTGAACAATTTCAATTTCAATTCTGCCAATGTAAAATTTATAGGGCGCGGTGTTTCTAGCCCCAAAATATGATTACTGTTGTTTTATTAGTGTTTGCATTGAGTTTCCATTGGGTGCAGTATTCATCAAATGCATTTAAACTTATTTGAAAATCTTTATCATCGTCTGACAGAATTATAGTGTCGTCGGCTTATAACAAAACATGTAGTTTCAGCCAGAGATAAGCACTAGATGGATCAGATATTTCAACACCTTTACCGTCGCGTATAAGAATATGGCTCTCAAGGTCATTTAAAAATATAGAAAAAAAGGATCGGTGTTAGATGTTCACCTTGCCGAACGCCGTTTTCGCATGGGAAGAACGGAGACGAGTTATGATTTAGGGAAATGCAAGATTTGGATATTCTGGTACATGTTATAAATAACATTAAATACTTTTCCTGTAACGGTGCTTGATAGCAGCTTTAACCAGAGTCCACGTTGTCGAAAGTCTGAGAGAAATCTATACAGGCACAGTACAGCTTCTTTTTATTTTTAAGCAGGGTTTCAATTAGAGATTGAAGAACAAATACGTGGTCCATACACAAATGATTTTTTCTAAAACCCGCTTGATTTTCGTTTAAAATTTCATTTGATTCAAAAAAATTGTCAAGTGTCTCATTTAAAATTGACGTGAAGAGTTTTCCATAACAACTTAATAATGTTATGGGCCTATAGTTATCAGGGTCGCTGCGGTCACCTTTATGTTTGTAAATAGCGTAACTAGTGCCTTCAAGCCAGCCATAAGGCATATGACCAGTATCAAGTATCATGTTGAACAACTTTACAGAAAAAGGGATACATGTGTTTAGTATATTTATTATATTCATTTAGTATGTTATCACTTGACCCAGCTGCTTTTGATTATTTTAGGCGTTGAATATTCGCTTCACTTTCGGTCTCGGGAAAAGGCATGTTTAATTCCAGCGTGTCGTATGGGAAAGGTTTGCTTGTATGTAAATTTAACTCATTGTTTTCGGTCGTTCTATCATTACAAGTTATGCTTTTAAAATTAGTATATAGCGATTACAAACTCGGTGATTTCTTTGATTTTTTAGCGCCAATTCTATGTATATATTTCCAATGTTCTTTGGGACTCTTCGAATGCATTGTACGTAATGTTTGTGCATTTTTAAATTTATATTGGCAACTAAAAAAGTTCATAGTTCTCTTGTAATTCTCACTAGCATTTTGTAACAGAGTCTAATTTGATAACGACCGTTCACATTTATATCGGTTTTTGGCTTCATAATAGCAAGTTTGTGCTTGTTTGCATTTAATACCAAACCATGGCCTCTTAAATGCATGATTGTATGAACATTGTTTGTACACGTTTTGGCGGCGGCATTTTGGAAAATTATGGTAATAGAGTTAGTTATTTCATCAATCGATGATGCTGCACAAGGGCAGACATTGCACATATAGTTAATGTGGTCAATTGTTTCTTGGTTTATATTATTAGTCCGGCAGAAAATGACATATACCCCACATTGAGGTGTATTGTAAATGTTTAAGTGCTTTTTGTTAGGGGGCATGTTACTGATGAAGAAACCAAATAATGCCGGGCTAAAATCTTTGAGGGTTTTGCGAAATCCAAGATGGCGTCCAAGATGGCCGCCCTTTTCAGCATTTTAACGTATGTGGTGATATAATCATGACTTAATCAATTTTGGATCTTTTCAGCCTAAAATAGAATGATGTTATGATGGTTAATGTTTTGGAAGTGAAATACTCGAAATTAAATTCCAGATAATACGCAAGATGGCTGCCAAAATGGTCGCTTATGCAAATAATTGCAGTTTAAAATCCATTCCACTACATTGAATCAGAATTTCATGCTATACAAACTGAACTTTTTGTCTTTCTGAAAGGCATTTTGTAAAGACAATTTAATATTATCCACTAAAATCCCTTAAATGTCTTTTTTTTTACCTATACATGAAGACATTACAGACAAAGAAACTAAGAAACCATAACTAACATACAAATGTACTGCATAATACACAAGGTGCGAACATCATGTACACATGTTCGTTCAGCACAAATGATTTACATCCGTTTTATTTACATCGGGTAAGCATGAACTTTACAAATGCATTAATTATAATTCTTTATAATGTTCCTAAAACATTAAATAACAGTTTACACAATTTACTTCCCTTTGATAATTGGAGCATGTTTAAAGATAGGTTACTTCCCTTGTTGTTGCTTTCACCATAGTTATTTCAGTCGAAATACATTTCAGTCAAAACAATAAAATGGATAATTGTTTCTTCAGCTCATTAGGCTAATGTAGTGTCAAAGGTACGTAAAACAACATCATATAGTATTTTTGTGTTTATACATTGCAAAGTTAATGCTCATTGGCGCAAGTATTTGAAGTTGCATGGATTTAGTGAATTATCGTAAAGTGTTTTATGTGCATAACAATATAAGTTATTGGTTAATGCCTGTATGAGCACCATTTTATGCAATGAAATAAATTAGTTTATGAGCAAAAATAAATAAATATAGACAAATATTTAGCGAACAGCATGTTGTGACCTTTTCAATTGTTAATATCTGACGAATTTCATACTGTCTGACATTAAGCAGAGACAAGCGTTTTCAAGGACCGAAGAAAAAACAGATGCCAAGAGAAATGGCACAAAAACAGGTTTTGCCACTGAAGTGTCTTGCGAAAATGGTTGTGTCCGCGAATCATGCGAAGCAAACTGACTTTGGGTTTCTGCATGATACGCTTACCACAAAGTCATGTCCTGAATACAATGGATATAATACGCGGTTGTTCCGAAAGCAGTGGCATACAGTCAGAACCAAGACAAAGGTAGATAATTTTCCACTAATATATACCTTAAGACCCAGACACGATCATGACATCTCTACAAACGGCAAACGTATTATCCTTACAGTATGGTCAGCACGTCACTACAGGTGATCTGCAACTATTTATAGTTGCAGTCAATATTATCTGGGCATACCCAGAGTAGTTTCAGTATGTAATACTACGTCTCGGTGTTATGCACTCCCTGATGAGTTGTGTGGGGTCAGTGGGAACGCTTATGGCAAATATAATGTTGGAAGAGCTGCTTGCTTCCACATTTGCTGGAGTCTCCAAACTCCAAAATGGGAATAAATATCTACATAATTTACGGGCATTACGAATAGTGACAGAGGAATTGTTGCGCAAGGTATTCACGGAACATAATTTTCAGGCATGTGATGATCTAAAAATGTATCTTAACAACATAGCATCTGCCGGCCTAACGTATAAATTGTGGATCGATTGTTTGATTAAGGCAGTATTACAGATAATGATTTTTGTTCGAGCAGAAAGAGAAGGTGATTGGTCGCTGGACTTGGCGTCAGTTAAACTCATACTACCATACTTCTTTGTCGCTGCACACCCAAACTACGCGAGATACGGTCTCTATTATCTAAGTTCAATGGAGAAAATGCCTGAAAGCGTACAAGACAAGTTCTTAAAGGGTGAGCACGTCATAAGACATGTTCGGGGGAATGGAATGCCATATGGAGCGACATTTTCATAGAAACAACTTTTTATGAGATATGGCCATGGCAAAAAATGAATTATAGGTTCAACACTTAAATCTGAAACTCTCAAGGTTTGGAGTTTGAGCCTGCATATTTGCATTAGGATGGAAGAAGATCTGAGATGCATGAGTAGTGCCAATTTAGTGGAAACTGATGAACAGCACAAAGAAAAATATATGGGGAAGGATTAATTCAGATGCCAAGGATAAAGCAAGTATTCAGAAAAAGTTTACTGAATGTATTGAAGATCAGTTGGCTCCAAGCAAGCATCCACCCAGTCTAGTGAACATTGTGACTGGAACAATAACATCCACGTCTGCTAATGTTGATGAAGCAATAGATATTGGTAAAACACAAATGATGGAATTTGAAGGTTATGGCCGGACAATTTTTATGTGTCAATATCTAGAAAGGTTGAAACCCTGGTTGTGTCTAGAAAACACATTTGGGTTGCAGACACTAAAGTGTATGACATCAACCTGATTTATTCAAGAGTGATTAGCTTACAAGCTAGTTCTAGGGAAATTGACATTAACCATATACTAAACCATGAATTGGCTCCAGTACCTACTTCTATGTTTACTGAAACAGGGGAACTTAGAATAGGAAAAACCAAATCGGTGCTAAAGAATCAATAAAAAGAAGAAGTGTCTGAGCGGCACATTGAAAGCAAAATCACGTGTTCAGTAATAGAAGGATCTGCTGTCCTGTATGTCATTCACTGGCCGTTAGAAGGAAAGATACATGACTATATTGACAACTTTAAGTATTATATAAGACACAGGCTGAATAAATGTGATGTCTACTTATTGTTTTACCGATACATGGAGTTCAGTACCAAGAGTGTGGCGTGGGGAGATAGACACTCCAATGTCTCAATGGTGTACAAACTAACGGGTGGGTATCATTACCACCACAGAATGCTTAACTAGGTGTCACTGAGTACAAACAACAGCTGATCTTTCTTATTTGCAAAGCTTTTTGCACGGATCAAGAATTTCACCTCTTGTGTACTCAAACACACTAGTTGGTCGTTACAGGAGATAATGATACGCCCACTGAAATATATAAAGGTGTCATAATCAATCGAGCTGATTGTTAAACAACCCACGAAGAAGCTGACGCTATCATGATAAGGCAAATGGTTAATGCTGTAGAAGCAGAACACACTGGAATTTCTGTGGAAGCCGATGATACAGACGTGTTTGTTTTGTTGTAAAATTACTATGTTGTCATAAAACTTTCATTATTGGTAATCATGGAATCACCAATGAAGAAAGCAGTTATAGACATTCGCAACACTTCTCAAAAGCATAAAAATATCGCGACCGCCTTGCTGTCTGCTCACGCTATCTTTGGATGTAATACTGTGGCTGGATATTTTGGTATCGGTAAGGGTGCAGTTTTTAAGAAGCTGGACGCAGGTAACTCCATTCGACTTTTAGGCGATATGACAGCTTGTATGAAAGAAGTTGTGAAGTAAGCGACCAGATTTGTCTCAGCTTGCTATAGAAATCCTGATACAGAGAAAATGTCTATTACAAGACAAACCCTTTTGGCAGCCAGAGTAGGCAGGTTGGGTAAGGCTATGCCAACGCTAGCAACCTTGCCGCCAACCACGGAGGCATGTGAAACGTGCTCACATACTGGCGTGTATATGGAAACACGCATTAGATGTAGACCCCCCAGATCTGAATCCTTGTGATTATAGTTGGCGAAAAGACGATGCGTCAAACACCTTTTTACCAAGTACAAGCGAGAGCCCATGGTCAACTCTTCGGTGCTCATGTAATCAAGCGCGACTACCATGTACTATCTTTTGCGTTTGTCAAAAGGTTCAGGTTGACATAATACAGTGTAACAATGAGCAGACACAACATGCTCGTTAGATAACTTACTGTGTCGATTAAAAAGGAAAGATGGAGAATAATACTTTATTGCGTTATTTCATTGTTGGTATGAAAGACAAACATGGGAATTGAACTTGTATTAACATTATAAAATCACTATATGCTAGACAACAACTCACAACATGATCTAAACTAGTATTCATACTATTCTATACCATTATGTTTGAAAAATGTGACCTGATCATGACCTTGGTGAACAAAGCTTGAATTATACGTATTATGGTGTTTCAATTGATATATTATGTGCTTTATGACATTTATGCCACCGGTATTTTTTTCATAACACAAATTATTCCTTTGACGAAGTTGCTGTTTCGGTACACTAAGATAATACAACTTATCTCCAATGGTAAGGATAAGGTCGATCTGTTCTTGTTATACTATACTCTGCATATGTATTATTGAAATTCCTTCAATCGAACACTTATTTAACACTAAGTTGCTACTAAATTATATTAGTTCTCCATATGTATTATTCTTATGCAAAAATTGGATATGATTTTGGTTTCAGGAGCAAGTTTTGAGCAGCCATCTTGATTATGGTAGCCATTTTTGACGCAAACTTCATTTTTTAAATATTAACCACATGTGTTCACATCTATATGCATATTTAATTGTATAACAATTCAAAATGCCATTAAAATACAAAAAACTATGCATATCTATATGTTTAAACGAATACAACTGAAAATGGCCGCTATCTTGGACGCCATCTTGAATTTCTCAAAACCCTCAAAGATACCAGCCCGGCATCATTTGTATTCTTCATCAATAACATGTCCCCTTACCAAGAACACTTTAACATTTACTATACACCTCAATGTCGGGTTTAGTGAAAAATGGTCACTTTTCTGCCGGACTATATTGATAAAACTGCTCGATAAATTTTGTTTCCATTTTGCGCTTGTATTATCTTTATGCAATTTCTTTTTTGTGCGGCGGTGCTAATTAATGTTACTCGATACGGTAAATTTAATTATAGCTTGCCCATCAGAAAACAGCGAATCCGTCTCAATTATCCCGAACGCGGTTAAAAACACAAAACATTCAGCAGTGGCAATGGCATAATCGATAACTGAGCTATTCCGGTACGTAAATTGACCAGTGTCTTTGTCCGCGCCCATTCGACCGTTTAGTATAAACAGATTGTTATTACGACAAATATCGATCAAATGCTTATCCGTTACTTTTTATCAACAGATGTTCTGGACAGGGGGTATATTACATTTGGTTAAGATATGGGACTTGTTAAGTGTACTAAGGGTGTCGGGATCGATACCCTGTATATCTGCAAAGAAAACATCAATACATGTAAAATCGGGCTGAGTGGCTGTTCTGGAATTCATGTCTCCTATAAGAATGATGTGGTTAAATTCTTTGCAGGTTCTGTTTATTTCGTGGTCTAATTGTAGAAAATCATCATCATTTAGGAATTTAGATTTTGCTGGCGGAACATGAAGCACACCTCACATATTGTCATCGTCTGTGCTTGTTAAAATTTTGGAAATCTTAAGCCATAAAACATATTCACTATTAGATTTGTTAGTTTCTGTCCAATGAAGAATGACCTTGTTTTACAAAAACACCTATTCCACCAGATTTTTTCAGGTATGTCTGATTCACGTTGCCTTAGGCACCCCAAGACGATCAACCATACAAGTGGGACAAATATGCTCACAACATAGAGGTTAACCACAACTTGTTCAAATATTCTAAAATGAATGCGCAATCAAAGGACATTGTTTATATATTGTTGAAATGACAGTTTTCCAACTTTTAGGCACATATTTAAACAACTTAACAAAAGTGTACTAGAATTTCGACGCCTGAAGGGTTTCGCGGGGTGGAATGAGAGGAGAGATCAAATGAATTTGAAAATCGATTCTTTTTGTGCATTTGCTGTTGTAACCAAAGTTTTCGCAGAGATTTTCAAATACATGTCACTATTGTAATGTTTGTTATTTTAACATGATTTAACATTAAAAAACGTATTTACGTCAAGTGTTACTTTAACTTACAGCGGATCAATCAGAGAATGCACTGTGCAGAAATTTGAGGACAATTTAACGCATATAGACACAAATTTAATACGTATCTTAAGTGATCGAATCCTGACTAAAATGGTTTCCATTCATTTGCGGTTCGTATTGCTACGTACACAAAAGAAACACGCGGTAATATGCGGAACATTGTCAAATAACTAACCTCATAACTGATGGGTTTCTTTTTTGTTTTGTGCCTCCGTTCTCAACGAGAAATGACCGGCTCTGTAGATGGTGCATTTTACTTTTATTAATCACGGAGAGGGTACTGAACCTTTTTAACACTGTGTTTGTTGAATATCAAGGTTTGCATAAGTTTGAAGGTAATTTGCTGTTTTTGTTTTTAAGTTTGAAAGTAATTTTAATTCACAAACATGTTTTTGAATATATACATGTATGTAGTGAGAACATAACACCTAGGCGGTATTTTCTGAAAATAAGCGGATCGCATTTAGGACATAGGTTACGCGTGCATATGTTTGCAATGTGTGATGTCGATTTACACCATGACAAAGCTACATTCTAATACATCATCATGCATGGTTGGGAAATGACGCAATAGAATTTTGAAACAAAAACAGCGTTTCAAACAGTCTTTACGTTGTAACTTTAAATATATACCTAAGCAATTAAATAATGGCGTTTAGACGCATGAAGGCTTCCTTTTTTAGTTTTAAAACAAGCCAAACGAGGATAGGCTAGAAACCACTATAACAATGAAGTGCAAAGAGGATGTTTTCTTTTTGCTGACATATATACCTTTGAATTGATACCAAAACATTTGAATTAAATTATCAATTTAAAATGTAGTTCACAATTTATGTGCATAATACCGTCAATCTTATTATCAAAATGACAGCATGTACCCTATCTCTCGGTACTTCAGGTTAGTATATATGTAACCACATACGCAGTCGTTAAGTTTAACACAAAATGATTTTAACTGCAAAACAAAAAGCGAAATAAGTGTTTTTTTCATATATTCGGATGAAAACCAGATGAATATCAATAGGGTCTTTTTAGCTCGGCTGTTTTCGAAGAAAACCCGAGGTATTGTCATAGCCCTCTCGTCTCTCGCGTCGTCGTCGTCGTCGTCGTCGCAGTCGTCGTCGTCCGAAAACTTTAACATTGGCCATAACGTTTGCAATATTGAAGATAGCAACTTGATATTTGGCACGCATGTGTATCTCATGGAGCTGCACATTTTGAGTGGGAAAGGTCAAGGTCATCCTTTAAGGTCAAAGGTCAAAAAAAAATTGGGGTTTTTCATGTGTATCTTATCGACCTGCACATTTTGAGTGGTGAAAAGGTCAAGGTCAATGATGACCATCAAGGTCAAAGGTAAAAAACAAAATCCAAGCACCCAAAGCCGAGCGTTGGCATCCGCTATGCGGTGCTCTTGTTTTATTCTGTGTTCACCCTTAACCTCGTTTTCTTAAATCTAGCTATTTATTCACAAAAACACAAAACGTGTTTTGAAACAACAAATCAATGTTCATGGCAGAATAATAGTAAAGCAAATACAAATTGTTATTTTTTTCAATATATGAATCACATAAATGTGATATGAAACATATGTTTTAAATACTAGTTATTTTATAGACTATGATATTGATCAATCGTGTTTACAAACACAACACACACATTATCACAAGTAAAGTTTACAGAAATGTATCAATACCATATATATTGTTACAGAAAGTTATATTTTACTAAATTGTGTGTACGTGACTTCGTATGTTATACAAAAAACGAAGTACACACAGTTTTCAAGGAAAAAATGTCAAAGTGTGGCATGTTGTTATTGTAATAGCAGAAGCACTTTCTGACATAAATATTTATGCATTTTAAAAAGCAGTTTTCAAAAAAAAAATCCATCCAATTTGCGCTGAAACCTAGCTTGTTGTTCACGTTGACATTTGTTTAAGGTATATCTACAATTTTAAGTATCATATGGTTATCATATGAGTAATTTTCTGTTCAACTGCGCAGACAAAAGTTTATTTGTTAATAAAGGCTTCCGACCCACAATACAGAGTATATAAGTAACAGTATATTATTTTTTAGCTACGATACATTAAGTTTGAACATCAATTTTTATCTACATCCTTCTTGTTTATTATTTCGTTTACAAAAACGGCTATGTTTTAGTTTTCTTTCATCAGACTTTGCATAAGATTGCAAACATTTAGGGAATTTTATTCACCATTGTACCATGAACAGATATACCTTTGCCTTTCTTGGTTAAATTTAGACATTTAAAAATACATGAAACTCATCTTCAATACATATATTATGAAAATAGACTGAACAATATGTACATAATCGGTGTTCTCTTGAAATTCCTTAATGTCGACCAGTTTCAATTGCTAATTTATGGCTTGAACAACGGAATCAAGCAACAAGCGACATTCGAACATAAAATGGTATATCGATAAACAAATATTTTTCTGGGTTTAACATAGATTTCGAATTGTTTGTAGGTATCACATCTTGATGAATTTCCTAGAGTGTCAAGCCAGTTCTGTGTAGTACAATCAATCAATCTTTGTTTACATTACATTACGAATAATTCCACATTTCCTATCTCTTGACTAATCCAAACAAAGCCAAATCCATAACGGTACACAATATTTTTTACAGATGTCACCCAATTAGTTCTTCCGATTTCTTCATGCCGCTTTAACATAATATACCAATTTCTAGGAAATCGATCCTCTGCCATACTAATCATTTAAAACCAATATTTAACGCACTTAACATGTTGTTCTATACAAAGAGTTAATCTACCACATTCTCCTAGTACAATGCTATCATTTACAGATTTATTTGCACTAAAAAGAAATATTTACAATTCTCTATTTGTACTTTTGTTCAAGAATGTCTGAGAATTCTATTCCATATATCTCAGAGCCATATGTAAGTAAAGATTTGACCATTGAATCAAACAATTAAAATAATCCGTGTATGAAAAATATCCCAAGTTTCTTTGGTAGGATTTTATAGCAAAAATAGATTTTGAGGCTTCGGCTGCAAGTTTTTCTTTTGCTTTCCTCCGTGATAATTTGGGCGTAAAAAAAACCTATTTATTTATATTTTTATTTATATACAGATGTGACATTTACCGGATTATTTTTTAAGACCCAATGTTCGTATGATCTGAGCGGACCTCCGTGTCTTAAAACAATAATTTCCGTCTTTTGTTGATTAATTGCCATACCAGTATGTTCACAAAATTCCGATATAGAGTTCAATTGTGATTGTACCTCGATCGCGGTATCAGCGCAGCTCGCGACGTCATCGGCAAAACGAATACAAATTATGTCTGAAATGTCTTCGGTGATGAAAATACCCCTATGACCTTTAGATTTTAGAAAGGTAGACAACTCGTTTATGTTCAAATTAAAATTTATTCTGCTGGTTACGTCCCCTTGCCTAGTAACGATGTTACAATTGAAGTGTTGTGTAACGTTGTTATCATTTACCCGAACACATCCGCGTAGATTGAATACATGGATTTTAATACGCGAAAAAGCTTCTCTCTGACACCATTTTTTACACATAGTTGTAAACAGTTTATGAATAATCAAACTATCAAATGCTTTTTGGAAGTCCACGTATAGAACATAAAACCTACCACCAGCTTTACACGTATATTTTTGTCCCCTACCGGTTTCACCGGATATAAACCTTCATATCGGATTCAGCGTATTTGTACAAATTTAATAGTTTATTGATCGCTTCGTCAATATCCGTGCACGCGATTGCTTCATATATTTGCGAATGCTCTTCGTTAAAATAATTTTCAAATACTCTCAGGAAATGTTGCTTGTGCGCGTCTTTCCATTTATACTTTTCAATTTTTGGTAAGTGTTCGCTACTGTTATTTAAGTAATTTTGATTGCCGTTGTTAGCATGAATGTTTTTCTATTTGACCAAACATGTTTTAGAACTAATAAGCAAATGATAACACTCATCCCGCATCTCCACACAAAAATAAGTAACATGAGAAAATAGCTCAGTGGATACAACATGGTAATCAACAACCCTAGCGCCATTATTTGTAAGACATGTACAATTTCCTAACAAATCATCGTAGCTTCGCCCATTTAAAATATGCATACATTGAGTACAACAAAGTTTAACGAGTATTGTCCCAAAATTGTTGTATCGTTCTGAGTCTTTATTATTACGTGGGCATCGAAAGGATCCGTGTTAAAATCAACCACTATGTTAAAAATGGTATCTACATTATCATCAGGTATATAATCTAATAATTGTTTGTGCATACGTTTAAATCTCCTGCTAGGTATATACATACATTAGCATAAAGTACTCTTAAAGAAGAAATATTAGAGTCAATAATAGTGATACCATTATTCTCATTCATTCTCTCATAAATTGGTGAACCTTCTGGCGATACATAAACTATATATTATATGATATCTTTTAAAAAGCTATAAATATAACTTGTGATATACAGAACAATACAATCCTGATAGTTTTTACATATTTGTAAAATAAAGGTTTCTTGTAACAGATCTTTTTTTGGGCGATTACCTTCTGCATTCGCCCAATACGTAACATAATGTACGTAAACCGAAGAATATAATCCGTTACTGCAATTAACCACTTTGCATCCAGATTCTGAATTCGCAAACAAAATAGCTCCGATCGCATGGTATTAGTATTAATGCGCATGAACAGCTTACAGCGCGCGTTCCATCCATGGCATCGTCTTTTCACGTCTTTTCAGTGTGGCATTAGTACCCGAGTTACACACTGTCCTCATGGAAGGTTTATACAGCGATGAAATATCGGTTCAATACTGAACTATCTACACTTAACCGATACAGTGCGTTTATGTTCTTTCGTTTTAAGAAATCAACTGCGTTCGCGATATGGGCGACAAAATTTAATTACCACGCGCTACATTTTTTTCTGTCAAAGTAAACATATCGATGTTCTCTGCGCTGCAAAGTTTTTATATGACAATTCGCCCTTGCTTTTCATGCCAGTTTTGAACGTTTTTCTTACACACGAAATACGTGTTGTGGTTGTCACTTTCACAGCAGCTAATTATACACCATGCATGTAGTAACATTCGGATAAGCGTTGTTGACTTCACATTGTTATATGCCATTCAAATTTACTTAGATAAAATAATGTAATCATTTCGCAAAACTTAACTTAGATATTAATCTGTAATTTGCGTCGCACTAAAGTGCGGCGACTAGTATGTAATACGTTTTTTTTTTCGCTTATGGGAGAAGAAGTTATTTTACGGATCAATGTATATATGTTTGTTGTCAGAATATCTTGCAAAGTGGTGATTTTTTGTGTAAATTAGTGTAAATAAGTACTGCATTTGTGTCTATTACATTTACTACAACATTTATTGCCAATAATGCAAAGCTAATTCTTTTAATTAATAACTGATCACATGGACTGGGCAATAATAAAAGATCACAGGGACTTTCTGGTCTTGTATACAAACACAACATAATCAAAATGTATTTATTTTGTTGTTTTTCTAACAATAGCGCAGACTTTTGCTGTTCGAGTTTTGGTTAACGCGTATTTTCTTCAATTTTACAAGACGACAGCGATTACACGGTTTATTATGGGATACCAAAGGGGTCTATACTTTAACTTCAGCTGGAGCAGAAAAAAAGGCTGCTCGAGCAGCATTGAAATGCTGCTTGTGCAGTAAATAANCGACGACGCGGACGGCGGAAGACGAGAGGGCTATGACAAAACCTCGGGTTTTCTTCGAAAACAGCCGAGCTAATAAAACAACCGGTGTCAGGTAATTCAACTCTTGTTTCTTTCAATCATCTTTACAGGCGTCACCCAATGTGTGTGCCAATTTGTGTATATATTATTACCTGCATTGTATGAACAGACAGTTAAGGATCTAACCCTCAGGACAGACACTTGAGGATTATCTTCAAGACCAATATCAGGGGTGGGGTCCTGTTTGGACGGATTTTGTCATGTCCTGGAAGTTTTATCATTTGATTACAATACCTTCATGACTTGGAAGCCTTGTGTTTACAACTAAATGAAGAACAATGAACTATTGTTCAGTTTTGTGTGTATGCGTTATTATGCGACACGAACTCACGAATTCACGAAGTCAATATTAAGGGGAATCCCTTCGATATGCCTCTACAATTGGGGACATTGTATCCCCAATATGTGATTTATCGCAATAACGCGTATTCTTATCCACGCTCTTCATTATTATGACAAAAATAAATCAGTAATTGCATGATTTATATTCATTCTGTAAGAGTAGTTCAAAAATTCTTATTTAATTTAAATGAAATAACTGCAAATGCTTTCAGTAAATAAATGCGAAATGCGTGGCAATCAAAATAAAATCATTGAATGTCAGGCTTTTATTTAAACAATAATTAACTTTAAGTTTTCTTTGTAATTGAAATAAAATATATATTATTTGCATTTGGAGAAAGTTTACATTGTTGTTGTTTTGACAAACTGTATAAGTTTTTGATAGTGATTTCGACAATAATATAATATGATACACGTATATAACATGGCGTTAAAAGACAATACAAAAATAGTATACCGTTTATTTTCAGTATTATGTTGAAAATGTGTCCATGGAAGTCTGCCATATAATGACCCTGCTGGGATACGGGAAGGAGATCAGACGGAGACGTATTGAAAAGTACAGGGACCATGATAGATTGTGTAACGCAATACTCTGTAATTTAGGAATCCGTGGTTTAATTTACAACACAGCTGGCAGCAAGGCCGATGGGCTGACCAGCTGGGCAGAAAGCGACCATGACTTGTTATACGTGCTAACCCGCGTCATCTGTGTGGAAGCTGGAGTCGATCTACACACCATACCAGAAGACATAGAAGTGTACAGGATGGATGCACGTGTATACCCAGGACACTGCAGGCTTTTACTGGCGATAGCTAAATCCACACGAATACCTTTATTTTATACTTATGCTCTGTGTGATGACGGAAAAGGGACAGTTATGCTTAGCAGTGGTTATTTTTTTTTTATGAAATTTTTATTCAAAATTAGAACTACCCAAAGGAGAAGTTTTCCTTGAACTCGCAAGTTCCTCACTACCAACGTCGGATGGAAAAGGAGTCTATGTCGACCATGTTATGGCAGTATTCTGTCAATGTCCAAGCATCATGCAGAAATGGGCTCAGCGACCTCGACATTGGTCGCCTCCCGATGTCGTGCATAAAGTTGTATCATTGGGATCTGTTGTAACCACGGTATGATTCAAACTCAGTGAATACAGATATTTCGAGTGGAGGATTTGCTTTAAGATGGGTGAAACGGAAATCGTTAACAATTTTAATATCGCTCAAGCGAAATTGTATGTAATTCTGAAAATGATTGTAAAAGAGGTACTACAACCAAAGAAAAAAGAAATAACATCATACGTGCTGAATAATATAATACTTGCAAGCTGAAAGAAATTCACCCGCAATGTTTTCTGAAAATTCTTAGATTCTTTGGTTACATGATGCACTAAAAACACTCCGAACTGCAATATCCTCTACACAGCTGCCATATTACATGATTCCCGAACGAAATCTAATGGAAGCATGTGGTTTGCAGGGTGAACAACGGCGTAAATGGGTAGCAGATATCACGGAAATGATGGAGGAAAGCCCAATGGTAATACAGAGATTGCCTAAGCTTCGACAGGCACTCAGAGCCGATGATGTTGCTCAACAGAAGAAGGATACAAATGGAGCTGCTGCAAGTGGAAAGGGAGAACAGAGCTTCGCAATGTGAATATAAGAACGGGGAGTAAGTTGACAAGGATGTCATCAAGCAAAAGATATTTAGACGGATGACTGAGCTAATTAAACAAGTATTTCGACGAATGATTATGGAAGGCAGCGCTGTTAATGATATTGATGAATTATATAACAGACTATTGCTGTAATTATGAATTACAGTTGTAAACAGTTGGGAAATTTTCTAACGCAAAACGTCTCAAACTGCATATCTCAGTTATGACAAAGAGTTTTATTGGAAATTGTACGTGTGATCTAACACTACATTCTTTGCAAGCTCACGATACACTCATTCATCCGTGACGATCGAACGCTTTAGCAAGTGAGGCATATTTGGTGACATAATTTTGCTCGTGGATATGAACTATTGCATTAATATATGTCTTCATAATGTACACGTTATACTGTAGGGATAGAAAGCCAGATTAAAATATTATATGAACTGCCATCATATATCCCGGCACATAATGTACTGGTTCTAAGGGGTTGCCTTTTCAGATGAAGTTTCAAATGTACATTCACCAATATTTCGTATGATTAGCATCGTCTACAAATTACACATACTTCTATGCCAACGTTTCTCGGTGAAAGATTTAACACATACTTCTTACCGAGTTTTCTCTCTTTGGTAATATACTAATGCGTAAATTTCATGTTTTAATATGTTTAAAGATTGACATATGTGTAGACACATTTATATACATTATGGTGTGTTCATTAGAATTGATTTTAAAACCTGATGTATTTTGATATTAAGTACGAGAATAAGTGTTCACCATATTTTGCGGAAATCTTATTACAAAAATAAAATAAAATGGTCGATTGTATGTGCCTGCGTGTTTGCGTCCCAGCTCGCCCGGGCTGTAACGTCTGTCATCGCGCAATTTTAAATAAACGTACAATAATTGTTCACCTTCATGAGAGGATGAGTCGCGTGTAACACTCGTCGCCCTACCTAAATGTTCAAGGTCCGGTTTGACCTTCAAACAGCATGTCTGGGCTGTGTCTTTGTAAATCATCATGCAATTCTTAAATAACAAATGGAAATCATGAAAAGACGGCATGTCGCGTTCAACACCCGTTATGCTATCGAAATGATCAAGGTTTCACAATTTTTTAATTTGACAAAATAGTTGCTGATCTAAACTGTAACATACCACAAATAACTATCATGAGGATAAAATCTGTCGCATGAAACCGTCTCGCTACCCCAAAGGCCAATGTCAAACTTAGTTATCAATTCTAAAGCTGAATATAAAACAGATTGTCCTGACTGTAAGTTAATTGTTCATCATGCAATTTAAAAAGTATTTACCACACAGGTCTTGAGATTGTGTGTTACAACGGTCTCTCTACTTATTAGGTCAAGAACGCACATACAGGTCAATTGTTACAATATGATTTTACACGGTCTTGCCATGCTGTAATTTCATCGTTTATCATACAATTTTGAAAATAAGTTACTAACAATGTAAACCACGTGGGTAAGAAGTGTGAACGTTTTGTAAAAGGTCAAGGTTACACTTAACGCTTTAAGGCAAACATGTGCATGATTCAGCTTGTTTAATAATAACAAGCATTATTGACAATTAGCTCGACTTGTTTCCGACAAACATCAAGTGTGTTTTAAAACTACGAAAATGGGATCAATTGAAAAGACATGCCCGAATGTTGTCAATATCATCAAAATCATTAAGGGTACCAAATTGACCATTTACGAATGCTAAATTTTGATTGTTGCGTAGTCTTCTCAGCTGTCTGGGAGGTAAACCTTTTCTTTGAAACTGTACCGTGTGCATTTTGTTCGAATTCAATGGAGTAAGCTGCACATGATAATGAAAACGTCGCTGTTGTAGTATAACATAGCCAGTTTAGTTTGCACATATTCATACAGCGGATGCCGTGTGTGTATTTATCACAATACAATTGATTCTTTTGGTCTTTTTTGGTACTTAATTTCTTAGAACCGGCACGCTTTGTATTTTATTAAATACAAGAGCTTTTTTATGTTCAGCTGTTCCTAAAACCGGCAACACGTGCGTATTTGTTCGAATGTGATAGTCACTGTATTATCATCGTTTCAAGATTCGACACCCTGTGTGTATTTGTAAAAATGTCAGGCCTTTCTAGAACCGGCACAGCGTGTGTATATGTAAGCACATGTTCATACAACTGCCACAAAATGTATGTTTTACTTAGAATGCAATAGCCTCTTGATATGCATCTGAACGTTATTGAAACCATATACATGTATATTGTATTTTCCTAATTCATTTGTCATGTCTTTGCGTTCTCACACATATATATTTTGAGCAATACAATTACGTTAGCAGTTTATCGTTTGGAATGAGTAATACTATTCTTACAGACCTTATTCTTATTTAGCCGTAATGCGTGAAATTGTTGGCTACCTAAACTCACTCATGTAATGTATTCAACAACTTCGAGCATAGACACACAGATAAGCAAAAGAAGATAGAAGTAACGCCGCTAAACATGAAGCATGGAATGAGGAAGGCAGGGTGGTTTTAAATTTGGAAGGAAAAATTAATGATTACAAGAGAGAGCGAGACACGCACATATGCCAGAACAGAGAACGGAAAAAATTACGAAAAATAAAGTGAAGATGAGAGAATGTAGGGTGGAAGAATGGTGGTAAGTATATCTGGGATACAAGAGGGACAAGGAGAAGACTAATGAAGAATTAAAACACAGATTCGGGGTCGACGGGAATGATACTGGAAGGTGGAATGTGAGCATTCAATGCTGAATCGATGAAGGTAGTTGTTTGATCAGCTATGATCAGCGACAAAACTATTTAAAAGCGCGCGTGCTTCAATAGCTAGTTACCGCGATAGTTTGCTTCGGGTATTGCGTTATCGATTTTAAAGGGGTTTACTATAATTTTGTCGCGTTTTAAACGTTGGGATAACGGTTGTTTAAGAACGTGCATCCATATTACAATTAAGATGAATAGACACCATATTTAGAATTTATATCAGCCTTGCTCTGGAAAAAACGGGGCTTATTGCATTTGCGTAAAGTGTCGTCATAAATTAAACTGTGCATTCAGAAGAGGCTGTTCATGGAAAATACGTTTCGCCTAGATTGCATTTTCGCTAGAAAACAAAACTTTCAATAAAAGCGGTAAATTTCGTTCCCGATTAGCCTGTGCGGATTGCAGGGGCTAATCTGGGGGGACGATTCTTTAAGCACATGAATTCTTCCCCGTTTTTCATAGAACGAGTCTCATATTGATCTTGTTTCGCAACTAAAACTCAAGCTATTTTTTACATTTAAACATTGACGATATATTCCATAATTCAAGAAGCTCAGATGGTTAGATCATTACTATCAATTATCAAGAGATTTAAGTTTAAAAAGTCTTCCAAGTAGAAAACTAGTATTTTGAACTGTATTTGCATACTTTCTTACGTATCTCATGTTATGTCAATGTAAATCATTCAAATAATAATAAATTTGCGTCAATGAGGACCTCAAAACCTAAAGTCTAGCCAGACGCCCAATAATTAATTGATTGTGTTTTATGATACAGAGTCGACATTCAGCACAGAGCTTAAATATAAATTGTTTTATACATCGTATATAACTTGACAATTTTATAAGAAGGCCTACGCAAAAGCTTAGAATGATAAACTGTTATATCTCACCGCGCCTAAACGTTAGTGTACCCTCCAATGTAGCAAGGTACCAGGCAGCTATAATTTAATGGGCCGCGCTCTGAGAAAACGGGGCTAAGTACACGTTAGTAAAATTTCGTCCCAGATGCGCCTGTGCAGACTTATCAGGGACGACATTTTCAGGTTTTATGGAATGTTTCGTTTAAAAGGTTTTCTCTCATAAACGAAAATCTAGTCAAGGATCCGGACTTCAAATACTAATCTGGGACGACACTATACGCACATACATTAAGCCCGGTTTTCCCAGAGCGCAGCTCAAATCTACCTCTCAAGTGTCACATTAAGTCCACATTCGATGTGGCTGAAATTGTTAATGTACATTGTAATTGTACATGATTATAACCAAACTCACGACTTCAAATTCAAACGAACATGTTTACATTCATGTTACAAAATCATTTATAACCACATAAGACAGTCTCAATTAGTATTGAATACAAATTCCTCATTGCTAAACAAGCGTTAAAATTGATAGCCACGGTGGTTGATGTTCATGTCACGTAAATATATTAGTTATTCTTGAATGCTCTGAGCTTTTTTGAGTACGTACGTACAGCTCAGAGTTTTTCCTGGTTACACCGTTTTTTTGTGTAAAAAAATTATGTCTCACGTTTGTCTATAAAATCGAGTTCATCAACCTAATACATTGTAGCAAACACAATACCTGTTACAATCGACATTAATATGCGTGTATTTTGTTGAGAAATGCTTAAAACATAAACTTGATAACAAACTGTTTATGGCGGAAGTTGTCGATTAGAGCAAAGCAAAAGAAAAGGTTACACTTCACAAATTGTTTT